>CALZFC010000248.1:7687500-7782500 GCA_945643635.1 Allodiplogaster sudhausi
TCAGTTCGCGATCCATGCACTCAGCCAGAGATGCAGAAGGTTTAGAAGGATAAAATCGATCATTTACTTCTATGCCTATAGCGATAATGATTTTGATATATTCACAGGTCATCATTAGACTAATTCAGATGGTTACTTGCGCTGTGGAAATTAGGTGCTAGCAATTTGTGCACATTTTGAACACCGCGTTCAGCATTGGTCCGCAGCGCAGACGTGCTAAAAGTAATGTTGTTTTGGGGTCCGTGTTTCAAAAGCGGTTTTGCTTATCTCAAATGATAGCTAATAGGCTTTTATATCTTTAGAAGTCCTATTTCATCCCTGACTTCATGAACCCACAAGATATAGTAGATCGTTTGAATGTACCCTGGCATGGAGTTGTACTGTGTATTGACGGCTGTCTGTTCTAGTTCTATCACAACTTTAAATTAGAAAATTGAGATTAAGACAATTGAGGAACACTGCTGTATCGGTTAAAGCGATTTATGTCTCGATCAAAACATTTTCGGGTTTAGTTTCTTGGCAAAAATATCACCGTTCTACTCTATACCTGGGGTACATTCAAACGATCTGCTGTATCTGGTGGGTTCATGAAGTCAGGGATGAAATAGGACTTCCTAAGATATAAAAGCCTATTAGCTATCATTTGAGATAAGCAAAACCGCTTTTGAAACACGGACCCCAAAACAAGATCACTTTTAGCACGTCTGCGCTGCGGACCAAAGGTGAACGCGGTGTTCAAAATGTGCACAAATTGCTAGCACCTAATTTCCACAGCGCAAGTAACCATCTGAATTAGTCTAATGATGACCTGTGAATATATCAAAATCATTATCGCTATAGGCATAGAAGTAAATGATCGATTTTATGCTTTTGAACCTTCTGCATCTCTGGCTGAGTGTATGGATCGCGAACTGAAGGCTGGCAGCATGTAACAGCATATGATTAAATAGCGATTAGACAAAAAACTTATCGCAGAGATGTTCTAGAATACAACTAAATCATTAATACAATACAATCTATCCAAATATCAAAGAAATAACCCATTTCGTTCGGCAAGCCTAAATGTGCAACCCGGATGATTTGAGTTATTGATTTTTTTCTGGCTTTATTGTAGATCAATGAAACCAATACTCTGTGACTATACGTCTGACAGCATAAAAAGTAACCCTGAAAATTTCATTAACTTTCATTAACTTTGAAGGAAGTAATGAATGAAAACCTAAAAGTTAATAGACTTTTGCACGGTACTGTATATAAATATCAAATATTACCGTTGTCATCGGTGTAGCTCACATAGGAGAATACGATGAATCCGAGAGGAATGCCCATTAGAACGGACGGCAGAGCAATCTGGCATGTGAGCAGAAATGTTAGTAGCTTTTTTATTAATTTTTTGTTTAAATTTTCATACAAGACGACGGATGTTCGAAGCATTCCATTTCTCGGCATGAATGTTTCTTTCTTAAATTAGGTCTACGGCGAAAAGTTAGCATTTAGTTTTTTTATGCATGGATCAGTTCGTTTCGTCAATGATTTTCATCTTATTATTTCAGAGTAAAAGTCACGTTAAATCTTGCGGGTAGAGAATTAGCAACTGTACATATTAGTACCCTCGTATTTTGCTACGCTCTCTTGGGCCTAGGACAGGCGAAATTGTGCGGTAGCGCTGCAAAACGGAGAGGCGATAATTATTGCCGGAATGACTCCGTTAAGTGTCTATCTGAGGAGAACATTCTAGCCTACCAGAGCAGTATGCGTTGAATTGCGTAACCTGAACAAGCAGAATCTTCATCATGCTCTTGTGATGTTCTCGTGAGCGCGCGCTAAGATGGCAGGAGGCGGCCGTGTTGTAGAGGGTGCGGAAGGTGTGGCAAGTCAGCGAGAGCAGCAACAGCCATGTCCACAGCGCCGTCAGCAGGAAGTAGGCTGTGTAAATTTGGCTAAAATTTATTTACTTATATTTATACATAAATATATCTTCATTTTTTTAACAGAATAAAAAATATGTATATTAATCTTTTTTTAAAGTTAATTGACTTAATTAATAATCCTTTTCCGACATGTTTCAAAAAATCGTTCGAATAGTCAATGAATACGACAGTGTATGAAAAAGAAAATGGAAAAAAAGCATACATATGTAGACGAGGATGGCGTCTGTGTCAAAGCAGAAGATCGTCGCCAGGCAAGAGTGGGGCAGCGACATGTTTCCAGCTCGCTAAGGAGACCAAGGAAGCTGTTTGGTTCTCCATCAGGTTAAACAAATTGCTTAGAAACCGGTTTTTGGACTAAAAAAAAAAGAATAGTCAAGAAGTTTAGTTTATTTTGTTCGTTCCATATCCCTGTCCTCCATCCTTGATGAGTTCACATATGTACCAGACTAAAGTACTGCAGCGACTCGGCGTGCGGTAAGCGGCCGAGAAAGTAGAACAAAAAGTTCAAGATGATGTACGCGTATGAGAAAGCGAAAAGGCACATCGAGGCAGCGCGCGAGAGGCGGAAGCGGTAGCCTTGTGGCTGGACTGCCTGTTATTTTTATTTTTATTCCAATTTTTTTTATTTATTTCATTTTTTTTTTTTATAATTTTTTTTATGTTTTTTTTTTATTCTTTAATATTTTTTACACTGAGTTCCCTGACGAAGAAATCGACCCACCTGATGTCGATAAATCACACAGAAGCCATAGCCGAACACTGTACACATTGCGCTAAACGCAAGCAGAATCTGTGCAAATGGAATTAAATGTGAGGTAACTACTAAACGATCAACTAATGAGAACATGTGCACTATCCAGAGCATCATTTATTAATTATCATGTAATGAATGGTATTAATTAATTAGTAGAACGAAATTGAACCAGTTCTAGAAAAGGATCGATGCCGAGGGCGCGTGGCACTATCGCCGTGTCTCCCGCGCAGCCACAGAGAACCGGCGCGAACATTATGAAGTCGGTGAGGAAGGCGCTGTCAACATCGGCGACAATGGACGTTGCCTTCATCAGAATGCAATGAATCAATGAATGAATCTATGTATATACCGTATTTTCTCTATTAGTGCCCCCGGGGGTACTATTTTTCAATACCCCTGCGAGAGGGGGGCAGTATTAGAGGAGGGGGGGGGGGTTCTATTAGAGGGAGGGGTACTATTTTTCAATTGGATTGACTACAAGTTTGAAAACAACATTGTATTCTCAAAAAAAACAATGAATTCTAGCTCTACTTCAATGGAATCATCACTGGAATATCCGTTTTACCGTAGATTTTGAATGAATTTGCAATCAGTTCATTGGGAAGAGCATCCCATACCTCAAGGATAGATTATAGGTACATCTCTATTAGAAAATTGGCTGGCCACTATTGGAGGGGGGGGGTTCTATTAGAGGGAGGGGTACTATTTTTCAATAGCCTTGCGAAAGGGGGGGGCACTATAAGAGGGGGGGGGGGTTCTAATAGAGGGAGGGGCACTAATAGAGAAAATACGGTACTATCTTTTCTTTTCTCATTCAATTGACAGTCCAAAGGCGAAAATATATATGTAAGCACATACATAGTATATGTAAATAAAAAGAATGAAAATGCATACAACTGCTCCCAGCTTATAAGCTACTTTTACATGAAATCTGTAAAAGTATACTTTTACATGAAATCTTAAAAAAAATGAAATGATAGATTTAGCATCTAACCATGAGATTCAGCAGATAGAAGCGATACGTTGCAGCCGCCTTTCCAGTATGCCTGGCGACGATGAAGATGGCGAGCCCATTAAGAGGAAGAACGACGCAGCCGAGGAGGAGACGGGCGGTCGCGAGGTGTGAATGGAAGACAAAGTCAGGCGGATTTGAACGGGTGGCAGATTTGAAGTGGTCGGTAACGAATGATGGAATGAGAAACATTAATAGTAGTTCACTTCGTAGTTCTTTTTATTGTTCGTTCTCACTGCACTAAATGGGCTTCTTATCGCGGTATATCAGCCAAGTCGGCGGCAGAAGAGAAGTCGCTGAAAGACCGAGAAATAATTACAGTATGATGTTGTAGGGAGGAAAATGAAGCTAGAAAATGATATTAGAAAGGGTTATACTGGTCATAAAATACATATATAAACGTAAAAGTTGCAACGATTGGCAAAAGTTGACAGGGGCGGAAAGTTTCATGGCTTGCCCTATTTTCTGGTTATTTGATCAAAATGAGGCAGATATATGTAATTCAGGTGGCTTTAATTGAACAAACAGGTGAATTGTACAGGTGTACGTATGTATCTCTAAGATTAATGCATATATGGCCACTCTCGATTTAAGTTTATCCACTTCAAGAGTGACTTCAAGTATTGGACAAGATGAATTTAAGATTAGCAGCACGTGCTTCTCCATAAATGGAGACTTGGCGCAGAGTTGCAAGAAGGATGATAACATTCTGTACAATCTCTGGCTTCCTCATTTTCCTCTCTTGCATTCTCACAATCGGACAATCAGCTGCGCTAGCCATGTATGAGGTGCAGACGAAACTTTGAATTTGGGAAAAAAAAGAAAGAAAGAAAAAGAAAGAGACTATTCACTGTGAAAAAATTATTGTTCAGTATTAAAATGTAAAACGTAAAATATTGCTTCAAAAGTTGTATGATAGAAATGTATGACATACTTTGCAAAATTTTTATGCTTTTTGAAACTATAGTGAATTTGAGTTTTTACTTTATACAATATTTTCAGTGCGATGACCATGAATTTGGTGTGCCATTATCTATGGTGCATAGTCACTTTATAGACGCTGTCAAATTTGCGAATTGCACTACGGCGCGCCCAAGTTTTCGAAAATAAAAAGTCTCTGTTCGCCCTTTTGATTGCTATTTCGTGTTTGTCTCAATATCTTGTTGTTTAATAGTCATTTTAAGTGAAGCCCGGGCTGGATGACAGTCGTTTTTGCTCACTGACGAAAGTCTTTGCGGGTCTCTTCAAGTTTTGCCGTGAATTTACTCAATGCCGCTTTACTGCTATTCTTATTATGTTCTGATATCGTGGCTGACTCACAATCAGTTGTCCCGCATATTTACTCCTAGATTTTGATTATTTAGCTGTTTTTTATCGTCTATTTGCGCAAACTTGAGCCTGTTTTGCTGTTTCGATTTAAATTCTGATTTAAATTTTGCTTTAAATTCTGATTTAAATTCTTTTTATATTCCTAGCAATGACGCGCAGTCGTAGCTCGAGCAGCAGCAGCAGAAGCCGCTCCTCGTCCGTAAACTCGCCAGAGCGTGTGGAGAAGACAAAGGACGGCGAGGAGGTCAAGGAGAAGACAACGGAAGGAGCCGAGTCGAACAAAGAGAAGCAAGTGGAGAAGTCGCCTGAACGACGTGGACGCAGTCCTATTCGAGCTCCGGTTAGAGATTCACTTTATTCTTTTACTATCTTAAATACTTACTGTTGAATAAGAGTTATTATTAAGTTAAGACATTTATATTTTTTTCAGCAAAAAGGATACTTGCTTTAAAAAAAACCGCGTTCAAGGCTTATTTGCTTGGGTAGCTTTTACGTTGAGGTTTTTTTAATGACTGTTGCAATGATAACTGTTTCATTCATACATTGAAAGATATTTTCTTGATTTGAAAAAAAAAGATTGATGTGCTACTCTTGCGAACTATTACATTAATAAAATTGTAAAATTTCAATAAGCTTCAAGTGTCTAAACCATTCCTTTTTTACTGTAGGTTGTACCACCAAGTTGTAACTCCATCTCCTTTACGTTATTTTCTTTATAACCATGTTATTCTCTATCGATAGAACATTGAGATCCTAAGCTAATTTTTCTTTTTGTTAATATTTTCAGTGGGACATATAGATTGTGGAATTCGGCGTACATTTGAAGCTTACACTAGCGATTTCCTAGCATAACCTTAGTTAAAAAAAACAAGATATTTCGTTAGTACAGTTAAGCTTATTTCATTTTTTTCTAATTCTTAAAAGACGGTCTCTTGTTACAGGCGCGTAGCCCTTCTCGCTCCCGTTCGCCGGTAGCCAAGCGAGACCGCAGACGCGACCGCAGCGCGTCCCGAGACCGCGGTCGCGACCGCAGCGCGTCCCGAGAACGGAGACGCAGACGGAGCCGAAGCAATGACAGTGACAGAGGAGACAGGAGGACGAGAGATAGGAGAGAGGACAGCGTGGAGCGGCGAAGGAGGTACAGGAAATGAATAGTACTTCAGAGTTATTGTTATCTAAATGGACTGCTTCAAAATTGACCGAAGTTTTGTAGTGTCCTTGAGGAGGCAGGAGGAGGTATTTCAAGAGATCTGAATGAAATCGCCTTTACAAGTATTTACTATTGAAAATAAGCCTATGTTGAAGTTGAATGGTCCCTAAAATAAATAAATAAATAAAATAAAATAGCGTTAAATCAAAGCCATCAAATAATCTTCTTTGATATTTCTGTTTGCTTTAAAAAGTTTTTTTTAGTCAGAATGAAGTTATGCTTTCTTAACGCATTTCACGCATAGTCATGCCTCTTTTCTTCTTACAATTAGATGCGCAAAGAAAAATGAATACTGCTTTTTTACGTATTCAACATGTGCGCTTTCATTATATTATTATTTAAATTAAACTTACGTTGATCGGTGAATGTCTCAACAAGAAGAAGTAAAAAAAAACCTTATAACAATAATATGATACGTATTGAATAAACGATTTTTTTGTTTTGAATTAATTGTTTTATTTTTTGTAGACGCACTCGTTCTCGCTCCATCGATCGTCGACGTCGCCATCGTAGTGACAGCGATGACGAGAGGGAGCGGAAGAGGTATTGTTAATGATAGCGAGGTGGTTACTGTAACGAGAGGAAAAAGTGAAAGGTTACTGTAATGAGCGGGTGAGAGATTACTATAGCGTGAATGAACGAGAGCCTGCTGTATTGAGAGGGTGACTTATTGTTAGATGTTACTGTCATAATGGAATCGTAATAAGTTACTGTAGGAAGAATGGAAGAGAGTGGGGGTTACTGTAAAGTGAAGGAGATTAGTGAGGTGACTACTGCAATCATTCGCTTTTTTGTGTGGAAAGATATCTGTATCGTACGCTGGTGATGAACAAACATGTAAAGTGAATATTTTTTTTTCCTTTTATTCAGGCACTTCCTTTAGGCTTTCCGAGTGATAATTTTTTTTGTTGAATTTTTTTTATCTAGTATGGGACGTGAGATTGTCTACATTCACGGCTGAAGGAAAGGTACTGTATGAGTATAGATGAGAAGCGTGACATCACTGTATTTTTTCATACAGTTTTCGTATGAAAATGATTACGGAAGGTAACAAAAAAAAGAAAAATAAATAAACCTCTTATTTAAGACGTCGTTCTCCCGCACGCTCGAGAAGCCCTCAAGAGCGGAGTCGACGCCGCGATGAATCGAGTCCGCCGCCGCGGCGAGAGAAGCGAGCAAGAAGAGACCAAGACGAACAGACGCCAGAGAAGGAGAGTGCTGCGAAGGGAGCAGAGGCAGAGAAGCAGAAGGTTTCTTGCTATTGATGACAAAGGAATATTGCATTTCTTTATTCTCGGATTTCAGCATTCCCTGTCCCCACATCATTGCCATATAACAATTAACATGATCTATGATTATTTTTTTTGGAAAACATTTGCAGATGAGTATTTGAAAGGAGAAAAAGCAGTAGTGAAAAAAACACTACCTGAAAAAATCAATTGTGTGTTTTATCTATTTAATGAAATCAGTTGACTATTAAAGAATGAATGAAATTTTCTGAAATAAAAAAACTTTTATTTGAAGAAATAAAGAATCTAATAATTTCTTTCCTTAAAGCTATAATTTTCTTTAGAAAGAGCCACTCGATTTGCTTCGAACGCGCGCGGGCGGTGCATATATTCCTCCAGCAAAGCTGAAGATGATGCAAGAACAGATGACGGACAAGGTAATGCCATGTTTAAGTTAGACCTGAGGTTTAGTTAATGTTCATCTTATATCTAAGGTTAATTTGAAGTTAAACCTGAATTTTAGTTAAAGTTAATCTTATATCTAAGTTTAAGTTGAAGTTAAGCCTGAGGTATAGTTAACGTTAAACCAAAGGCTGTTAAACTTACATCGAAGGTTTAGTTAACGTTAATCTTATATCCAAGGTTAATTTGAAGTTAAACCTGAGGTTTATTTCAAGTTATCTTGCAGTCAAGCGAGCAGTACCAGCGCCTGAATTGGGAGCGTCTAAAGAAGCGCATCCACGGAGACGTCAACAAGGTCAATGTCGAGAATCTCGTTCGCATCGTGCGCTCGCTTCTCCAAGAGAACATTGTCCGCGGAAAGTGAGTTGGGTGGACGGGTGGGCGGAGCTTATATAGTAATGAAAAGAAAGAAGGCGCATATGCAGCGTTGAAAATTGCCTATTAATCTCAGGGCAGTAGGTAATTCAACCCAAGTTGGGAGCTCCAAAATGTCGATCAATTCAAGTTATCATTAATGAAGGTAGTCAATGAACGTTTAGGGGTATTGAACTCTTTGAAGTTTAGCAGGATATTTCTGTCCATTTATTGGGAGAGATGTCTCTACAGCAATATAGACAGGGCAGTGAAGGATTTAAGCGTGGCTATAATTGGGTGTATTTCCATTTTGCAGAGGACTCCTGACTCGCTCGATAATCCAAGCACAAGCTTTCTCGCCTGGCTTCTCGCACGTCTACGCTGGCCTCGTGGCTGTCATCAACTCCAAGTGAGCAACTTATCTTTGATCTTTGAACTTTGATCTTTGGTTCTGATCTTTGAACATTGATCTTTGGTCCGTTAAATGGTCTAATTGATACTCGAGCAACTGTAGAAGAGAAGTTGGCTTTCTTCTTATTTCTTTATGCGGATAAGGATAAACGTAATATAGTGAGTGATATGTTTATTCTTCAGCAGGGTAAAAGAAGATATTCTATTTTACAGACCCATCCTGATTTTGGACCTCCCCGAAGCGCCATTGATTTATTTACGTGCAAATCTTGATTGATTTTGACGTCCATATTCGGTATTTAACTCTACCCACCTTGCTTTGTATTTAACTCCCACCCACCACCATATATAACCAAGAAGTCGTTACAGTGCAGCATGTATTTTATTCCCTGTTCTTCAGATTTCCCTTCATCGGCGAGTTGCTCGTCCGCCGTCTCGTCGTGCAGTTCAAGCGATGCTTCCGAAGGGGCGACAAGGCGACCACGATTACCGTAACCAAGTTCCTCGCTCATCTCATCAATCAGCAAGTGGTGAGGTTTCAGAAGAACAACAACAATAAATGACGAAGAAAAAGAAAAATAGGAGAACATAATATGAAGAAATATTAAGCAAATTGCTCAACTTTTTACTAACTTTCGAGCAATCGTATTAGTTCAGTGAATATATATATATATTTTTAAATCCATTATCAACGAGTTGGTGCAGAAGGAATTTCTACTCGAGTCGTTAAAACATGTTAATAATAGTTATTGGCCGTGAGACTTGTGAGCCATTGTTTGCAGTTAATTTTAGTTGCTGTAAGTAAAAATAAAAGGTAAGAAAAAAATCTAAAAATTCTAATATAGTAATTATTTCTAGACACACGAACTGCTCGGCCTGGAGATCTCTCTTCTTATGCTGGAGAAGCCGACGGATGACTCAGTCGAAGTCGCCATCGCTTTCATCAAGGAATGCGGCGCCAAGCTTGGCCAGGTTCGATTCCGGGGAGCGGAGACAAAAAAGATGATCCGAGGGTCCACCCAGAAGTGGGTTGAATAGACCTCACGATCAGAGGGTAGGACATAGAAAACGGGTGGGCAAGCTTCGAATCGTTTGCCATTGAACTTTGCAATTTTTTTTAGGTGTTGTCGCTAGCAATGCATGTCTAATACGGCAGAACTTTCGGTGGACGCTGTTCTTTGAAATAGGGTTTGTAAGTATGCGTGTGAGAGGAAACTAAAATTTTTGAATGAATGATAGCACTATTAGCAGTGCTGAAATAGGTCTGACTTATGACAGCGTTGTAACCCCCCGGGCCGAATTCCCGGAATCCTCTCTTTACCGTGTATTTTTCACTTTGTAACCCCCCGCGCAGGTCATTTGGGCATTTCCAACCCCCCGGCCCAAGTCAAGAGGCAGGTACTATTTCAGTACTGACTATTAGGTATGTATGAAAATGGGAAAAGTTTGCAATTTTAAAGTTTAATTCCTCTTTTTTCTTTAGGTTGCTCCTCGTGCTCTCGCTTCGGTTGTCGATCGCTTCCGAGCGATTCTCAGCGGTGCCGAGGGAGTAGACAAGAGGACGCAGTACATGATCGAAGCACTCTTCAGCATTCTCAAGGATAAGTTCCAGGTATACTGTAGAATGGTCACCAATCGGATGGATACTGTAGGTGTGCATTTCTAAATGATTATGGAAAACAGAGAATCTCTCTGTCAGCTGGCGAATAAAAGGTACTGTCGACTTCTTATGAAAACGGAGTAGGATAGGGAGAGTTTGATTCGAAATGAAATTGATAAAAAAAGTAAGTAAATAAAAGAATAAAAGAAAAAAATTTCTTTGAGGCATATCCTGCGGTGATCGAAGATCTTGATCTAATTGATGAAGAGGATCAGATTACGCACATGGTCACACTCGAAGATGCGATTGATCCAGAGAATATTCTGAGTAAGCCTTTTTTTGAAAAACAGTAAATTCTTGACTATTTTCAAAAATTGACACTGTTTTATGTTATTATATTTAAAAAAGGGAACGATTTTTTTATCGATCGATCTTTCTAAACTTGCACCCAAAATTAAATTGCAGACATCTTCAAGTTGGATCCGGAGTTTGAGAAGAACGAAGCAGAGTACGAAGAGGTGCGCAGAGAGGTCATCGGAGATGCAGAGGACAGCGATGACGAGCAGGAAGAAGAAGAAGAAGATAAAGACGATGAAGAAGATGAGGAGAACGAACCGGAGGAAGGATCGGGTACGGTATTTAATTAAATAATATTATTATACACAAATGATTGGCATACTCTACAGCGAGTATTAATATCTACAATGTTCCGTATAATTAAATCATAATATACACATAAAATTGACTTATTACAGCTCGTGTAGGTTTTAATTAATATTAATATTTACAATATACAATAGGTGGTGATCTGCGTTCTTTATTAGCTGTTATAAAAAATAAATTATTTAAAAAAAAAGTTAATACGATTGCTTCAGAACTATCATTCGTATGGTCTTTTTAAAATATATTTACTATTTTATAAACCTTTACTTCATTTCCTTCAGCCGCCGCGCAACTGCCGGGCGGCAAGAAGAAGGGCGAGCCGATGGAGATCATCGATAACACCGAGCTGTCCCTCGTCGCCTTCCGCAGAGAGGTCTACCTGACGATTCAGTCCTCGCTCGACTTCCAAGAAGCCGCACATAAGCTCCTTAAAATGGGAGTCAAGCCGGAGTTGGAGGTAAAAGAAATTATTTTAAAATATGAAGACTTTAATTTTTGAAGAAAAAAAAATATTGCAAGAAATTGTGCTGTTTAAGTAAGAGGTATTTGGAAAAATGCGTCTAAATAGAAACAATTTATTGAAGAAGAAAAAATATTATGAAGAAAAAAGCTACTTTTTGGTTGTTGAGGGATTGGCGAAAATGAATTTGTCCTGAAGACAATTACTTGATTGTCTGATGTGATATCTTTATAAACACCCTTATTCGATCACTAATGATACGGTACGCTGTGGGGGCTCCTCCTGCAGTTAGATTACTCCTATAGCATTAGAAATGTAACACTGAACTTTTGTTGTCAAGTCAGAAGTGTACTGTAATACACACAACAACAATAACTGGTTAATCTTTCCTTCTTCAGCCCGAACTCTGCCACATGCTTGTGGACTGTTGCTGTCAGCAGAGAACGTACGAGAGATTCTACGGCTACCTAATCGAACGCTTCTGTCGACTGAAGAAGGAATTTCAGGTTGGGGACTGTCGAGAATGTTTATTAGTGATTATTTATTTGTTTATTTTTTTAAAGATTTATCTTGAAGAATACAACATCGAGATATATTTATATTATTGTCTAAATAATAATCTTTATTCAGATGACATTCGAGCAGATCATCCGCGATGGCTATCGAACGATACATCGATTCGACATTACGAAGCTCAGGAATATGGCACGACTCACCGCGCATCTTCTCCAGACGGATGCCATTGACTGGATGGTCAGTTTGAGATTACTCTCTTTCTCTCTCTCTCTCTCTCTCTCTTTCTCTCTTTCTCTCTTTCTCTCTTTCTCTCTCGCTCCTCTCTCTCTACTTTGCTCGCTCTCCATCTACTCGCTCTTCTCTCTCTCTCTCTCTCTCTCTCTCTCTCTCTCTCTCTACTTTGCTCGCTCTCCATCTACTCACTCCTCTCTCTCTCTCTCTCTCTTCCTCTCTCTTCCTCTCTTCTCTCTCTCTCTCTCTCTCTCTCTCTCCAGATTCTGGATGAGGTGAAGCTGAACGAGCGTGACACGACCTCCTCTGGTCGAATCTGGCTCCGCGAAGTCTTCCAAGAACTCAGCAGAGAGATGTCGATGGTGAAGCTGTACGAAAGGACGAATGATCCGTCAGATATCTTTCTCTTGATCTCTGATCTTTGATCTTTGTCAGTTACCCAGCCTTACACCAATGTTTTGATAGATCTTACTTTTGCCAAGGACCATCCCGAAAAATAGATTCCCTAAAAAGAGAACTGAGAAAGCTCCCGAATACGATACTGAAGCACTCAAAATATACCGATTTTCGGCACTTTTCAAGACCAAAAAATCCTGATCCTTCCCTGTTCTTGGTGGTATTGCATTCCCAAAATCTTAAACGATAAGTCATTTAAACAGTGCCTACTCTCAATCTTTAATTTATCTTAGCCTTAATCAGTCTTAACCATAAACACAACTTACCATATTAATGTTTCAAGTCTATCTCCATGACGAAATCATTCCCATAATATCCACATGGATTTATTTATTTTATAGAAAAATATATATATATTTCTCAACACCAAAAATTTATCTGAAAATACCGAGATGAAATAGAAATTGAATGGATTGCAGGACCCTCCAACGTGCATTCGCTGGAATCTTCCCGCGTGACAACCCCGAGGACACTCGTTTCTCCATCAACTTCTTCACCATTATTGGACTCGGCGGCTTGAGGTAAAACGCAGTCACTATTATTTCATTATCACTCTTACTGGAATGGTGTTTCGCTTACTTCTAAAAAAGATTCTGTAAGAATAGTGTATTAAAACATGAGTTGGTGTTAAAACACACAGTTCTCATCAATACTAATGCATTCTTTCTTTTAGATTAATTAAAAAAAAAAATATATATATATATATATATTTATTTTATATTAATTAATTTATTTGATAGTTATTTATTTATTTTATATTTATTTATTTATTTTCTCAGCATTGACCTTCGTGAGTGGCTGGACAAGCACGCAAAGAAGCGCCAGAAAGTGGAAGGGAGCGACGGCGAGAAGGTGGAAGACACTTCGTCATCTTCCTCGTCTTCTGACTCCGACTCCGATTCCGACTCTTCTGACTCGGACTCCAGTTCGAGCTCGTCGGAATCAAGTGAATCAGGTGGAGTTATGTGATATGTTATGATAAGAAAAGATAGATTGATTTATGGTATTAATTTGTAGATCATACAAAGTAATATTTCTCCTCTCTGCCAAAATACAGTATGAAATGTGAGAAAAGTTGTAGAAATTAATTTGGGTCTGTTCAGGTGTATAATGTCATTTTTGTTAGTGATTTAGTTTGGGAATATTTTTTGCAAGAGCAAAAAGAGCAGTTTTTTGAGCGCAAATATGTATGCCGGACGGTTTTTTTTTTCTAAGAAATAATTAATTTATTTCTTTTTTTTTCTAATCTTGACCTTTTTTGCAGAGTCCTCAGAAGATGACAAGAAGAAGAAGAAGAGAAAGAAGCAAGAGCAGAAGAAGAGCAAAGATAAGAAGAAGAGAAAAGAGCACAAGAAGAGAGAGGAGACAGAGAAGAAAGTGAAGGAAGAGGCAGAGGAAGAGGAGACGAGCAGGAAGGAGAGAAAGAGGAAGGAAGAGACGCAGAGGAGAGAGAGAACGCCAGAGAAGGCAGACAAAAAGAGGAAAGAGGAGACGCAGAGGAGAGAGAGGACACCAGAGAAGGCAGAGAAAAAGAGGAAAGAGGAGACGCAGAATAGAGAGAGGACACCAGAGAAGACGGAGAGACGCAGGGACGACAGAGACAAGAGGTGTAGCTTTCGATTATTTTTTTACGTGCATTTTTAATGTATTTATTTTTGAACTATTTTTTTTCTTCTCAAAGGAAGACTAGTTCAGATGAATTCCAGGTTGAAAATTATGTTACTCGAAAAAAAAAATTAAACGGAATAATATTAGAATTTAACGGTTTCTTGTGTTAGAACTGTTTGTGCACGTAAACCGGTGGGTTTCTGCTTTGCGGAACCTTTAAATTTTCCAGGTCGAAAACCAAAATTGATGAGTTATACTTGTGCCCAAATTTTAGAAATGAAATATATTTTTGATAAACCTAGTTTTATTTTTATTCTAAAATTTAGAATTGATGATTTGGAAGGCGCAACAAGCAGGATTCTTGGGAATTTTTTTTTGTAGCGGAGGCAAATAAAGATGGAACAATGATTTTTAGCTAGTTTAAAAATAGCTGGAAAAAATTTTTTTAAGCAAAAGGAACATAATAAATATTTTCTTCTAAATTTTCAAGAGATGACCGCCGCAAGAAGGATGACTACGATGAGAGAAAGAACAAGAGAAGTCAGCGAGAGAGCGCGACGAGAGAAGAGACGGCAGAGAGCGAGAGAAGAGGAGGAGAGGAGACGAGGAAGAAGAGGACAAGCCGTGTGGAAGGTGAGAGAGAGAGAGAGAGAGAGAGGGAGAGAGAGAGAGATGGAAGGAGTTTCGTGACATTTTAGAAAGGGAAAACATTTCATATTTAATTGTAACCTTGGAGGGCTTGTGGACCGCTTCTGTATCTCCTCTCTATCTAGCTGTATCTATCTTTCTCTCTCTCCGTCTCTCTATCTTTCTCTCTTTCTCTCTCTCTCTCTCGTCCTCACTCTCTCTCTCTCTGTCTCCATCTCTCACTTTCTCTCTCTCTCTCTCTCTCTCTCTCTCTCTCTTTTTGGCTGTCTCTCTATCTCTTTCTCTCTTCGTTCTCATTTTCAAAAACTCATCCGTTTCTCCATTCAGGGAGCGATAATCGAAAGGAGGTGCGTGCCGGAAGTCGCGAGCGAGATGACAGAGAGCCCAGACGCAGGCACAGATCCAGATCGTAGAGTTACCCAATTGGGTACACAAGGTACCCAATTGGGTACTGAAGGTACCCTACTGATCCGACCTACTGTTTTGCGGCCCCTTGTAGAGCTTCTCTCTCTCTCTCTCTCTCACTATCATCATTTCTATTTATCATAACAAATACGCTCATCGGATTTATGACATTAAACAAAAAAAAAACATTTTCTTTGTTGATCATTTATTTAACAATACATTGTTTTCTTGTGCTGTTGTGACGGTTTTCATGGAAAGCAAGTTTTTCTCCATCTTCAATATTATTCCAATGTTATTTTAGATATTTTCTTGTTGAATCTCCCAAGAAGATTAAGCCTTCCGGATCAGGATTTGATTGTCTTTGTTTGTTATTTCCCTCGTATGAGTGTGAACAGTCTGTAAAAGTGTTTTGATTGATGGAGAGAAATAAAGGAGTTCAGGGAGAAAATTTAATGTGATGCCTTCTACGAAAATGAGAATTTACAAGTTACATTCCAAAAAAAATAGTCGGTAAAGAAAGAGACTATTTAGGAGTGAGGGCAAATTGAAAAGATTAGCCATTCTCAAGAATTAGTGATAGACATAAAAATACAAACAAATTAACAAAATGCCGGGTAGAAAATTTTTTAACTAGAAAAAATTGAACTTAATATTGCTGGACTATCCCGTTGACATGATTGAGAACGGAGAACCGGCGTCCCTCTGTTCTCTCTCTCTCTCCCTCTCTCTCTCTCTCTGTTCCCTCTGTTCTCTCTCTCTCTCTCTCTCTCTCTCTCTCTTTCTCATTTTTAAAACGATTTTTTCCCCATTAAGGTGACAATCGAGAGAAAGTGCGTGGCGGTAGTCGCGAGTGAGTTTCCAAAGAGCGTAGAAGCCTGCATAGATACAGATCCCAGAGACACCCCATTGGGTATTCAAGGTATCCCATTTAGCCCTCAAGCTATCCGATTGAGAAATCAATGCACTGCTGTTCTGGTGCCCCCACCTGTTATACAGCTTCTCCTCTGTCTATCACTATCGTAACTTATTCTAATCTATTTATCATAAGAAATACATCGGATTTATGATGCTATCTCTTCCCTCTCCCTTTCTTCTCTCGGCGCACTCTTTTTCTCTCTCGCTCTCTCTCTCCAAGCCTGAATTTACTTCCTCATCACTTCCTTGCTTGCCATCCTCTCAAACCCCTGCACTCTCAGGCCGCCGCCTCCACGCCCGACGCATCCTATTCATGTCAAACTCATCTACATGTAGCATCGCTGCAGACGGGCCATGCTAGAATCTGTCTCTTTTTTTTCTCTCTCTCTCTCTCTCTCTTCTCTCCCTCTCTCCCTCTCAATATAGCCCCATATCTCTCTCTTTTCTCTCTCTCCCTCTCTATATAGCTACATCTCTCTCTCTCGCTCTCTCGCTCTCCTTGTCAATCCCTTCCCTCACTTTCGCATGTACTTCCTCTCCTTCGGAGACATCTCTGCCTTAGTTGGGTGACGCTGAGATGTACATACGATGATGGTGCCTTCTGCTTCTGTCTTTTTGTCACGGTACTCTGAAGAAATGGAGGATATTCGTGACATTCTGTGCCCGCAGTAGCCATTCTAACCTTGTTTGGCAAGGCACACCGGGAAGAATGGCAAGAAGCATCTCAAGCGTGCTGTGAGAGTGGACGGAGAGAGAGAGAGAGAGAGAGAGAGAGAGAGAGAAAGGTACAGAGAGAGGGAGGGGAGAGAGAAAGGAGAGACAGAGCAAATGAGAGAGAGAGCGTCTTAGAGAGAGAGAGAGAGAGAGAGAGAGAGAGAGAGAGAAAGAGAGATAGATAGAGAGAAAGAGGGCAAGAAAGACAGATAAAAAAGTAGCGAGAGACCTCACCCACTCACTTCTACAAAAATCAAGAATATTGTCACTTTCGACCCTTGTCATATGCAATTTGGCTAACTTTGAATTAGCTTTCGATATCTCTACAAATCTACCGTATGCTGCCTCTGCTCACTACTCGCGTCACTTGAAAAAAGATAGACTGCGCCTATCTTCATGCAGAGCATCATCTTTTCACCCGAGTTCTCGGGATGAAAAGTATTTCAGGAAACCTAGGAATAACTCGTTTATATATTCTATTAATATATGCAACTAGTAGCCTTCTACGCCTGAGAGCTTTTCTAGAAGATTCACAGTATTTCTGTTTTTTGGACACATCATTGTAAATACATACAGATACTACTTTGGCAACAGTGGGGGAAAAAGCCAGAAAAACTAGATAAAGACTGTATCAGTGATCATGCCGTGTTATGATTCTGGCATACATAGTATTTACATCTCGCAAAAATTAAGTGATTTCTTTTAGTTATTATCTAGATCAACCGAAATAAAAAAGATTTTTTAATGACAGATCTTCAGAACGGTTTTTATGGTATTCATGTGCATATCAACATAACAGCCAATGCATTTTGGAACGAAAAATGAAAGACCTGATAGATTTTTTTTTATGAATTTTTGTCTAGCAAAAATATTAACAGTAATTTGTCTTCACTTCTTGAATATCTGCAGCTTTACCAGCAATTAATTGTAAGATTTTAAAGGGACACGATAATTGTATGATTTGATTAGAAAAGCAATCTCTGCCTCTACTTGCTCTCAAGTGTAGTGCAACATTGAATGCCTTCATATGATAATATGCATCTCTATTAAGGATGAAGAACTTCTCGCGAAAAAAGGGCTTCCTAATTGCAAGAACGCTTCATTTTCTGCACACCTCCTTTTCACCGTTGAGGTCAGTTCTTTTTTTATTCTCTACGTAGATACTTTCTTTCAAATAAAAAAATATTCTTTTTTTTCTCCATCGCGACGACAACTTTCCTTTATTCTCCTTCGTAAAGATTTTTATTCAATTTTAAAATAATCTCTTTTCTGATTTTCTAAATCTACATACATTGATGATATACATTGTATTCTTTCTGAGAATAATAAAAATATTTTTTTTGCTTCCTTAATTGCCCGTTCTTTCCTAGTAAACCTCCTGTGTACAGTTTGCAACATTTACAAAGATGTATGCTAGTGCAAGGAGATCGCCGGAAGGACAGTCCGAATAATGTATTTCTACATTCTTCCTCCTGCTTAACTAGAACAATTTAGTCCCCGAACAATCTTTTTTTTCTCTCTTCTCCTCGAACATTTCACTTCCTCTTCCTATTTGCTCAAAAATTCCCTTCTCAATCGCCTTGAGCTTTCTCTTCTCATTTCCAATTCAAATTGATGCAAGTTAACTTCTTCTCGAAATGTGCAGTGAGACTCAACGCTAGCGCTGACATAGAACACTGAGATTACTTATAATATTGACAAATATGTATGTATTAAAATATTACGATACATAAAATACATACATTGAGAGGCTCCTTCGTAATAAAAGATACTAAAATTTTCATGCCATTTCAGAAAAATAATGCTGCCTCTCCGTCGAATCGAGACTACCTAAATTGATCTAAAAATTATTAATAAGCATTAACATTATAAACAAGAATACATATTTCCATGATACGATATCACAATCTCCCTCTCCCATTATTCTTCCCATTGTCTTGTCTTCTCGATCCCCCTCATCTGACTCCTCCTATTCTCATTGTCGGTCTTGCTCACCCGCTTTTCTCTCTCTCTCTCTATATATATCTCTCTCTGTCTCTCACTCTGTCTCTCTCTAACTCTCTCTCTCTCTCTTTCTCTCTTTATCACTCTGTCTCTGTCTCTTTCTCTCTTTCTCTCTCGTTCTCTCTCTCTCTCACTCTCCTCCCTCTCCATTCCACTATTTAAGCATGTACTGCAATGGCACGGCGCCTTCCTTCCTTCCGCTTCCTGAGCCGTCCGGCCAATACAGTCTCATTGTCAGTCTGTACCCCCCCTTCACTTAAAGATACAAAATAAAGGAGAGAGAGAGAGTGAGAGAGAGAGAGGGAAAGTGAAAGAGAGAGAGAGATAGAAAACGTTAGGCTAATTGTAAACCCAGTTTGCATCTAACGTCATTCCACAGCTAGAGGTCTCTTACATATTAGCTTCACACAAAAATAAATAGTGCCCGAAATTCGTCATTTTTCGAAATTCGCGTTCGCAAAGAAATCCGCTGGTTCGTTGTGTGGTCATCTGCTAAAAGCGATGAACAATTTTTAATCTGCCCGACCAATAATACTGACGATGCTACGAAAGAAAAAAAAAGATTTCAAAACTCCTGGCTCCTCAGAAAAAAAAGACTTCCTTCCTTCATTCCAGAGTCTTCCTCATGAAAATGACATTTACACGCTGCATGTTTTTGCCCCGCTTTTATGTGAGGGAGGTCGTCTTTCTGACAATGAGGGTATCTACATCCTTTTTCTTCCTCATTTTGCGCCGTGTAATCTCCTTTGAAGAAATAAAAGATAAATCATGCGCCAAATTATTAAATTATGATTGCAGCGATTTCCTTGCGGAGAGAGATTTGCGAAATCCTTTCATGTTTTTGATCCGTTTGTGTATGAATAAACATGCCTTCATTCTACTTCTTTCTTTGAAAGCGTCTTGCCCCCGATTCTTCCTTTTCATCTCTCATTTTGCGGGGGCGTTAATGAGGCGCGGAATTTGCGGACGTAGATTACTCTTTGTTTCTCTCTTTTTCACTCTTTCTCTCGTACTCTCTCTCTCTCTCTTTATTATCTTTTTCTCTGCTCTTTCTCTCTCTCTACTTTTCTCTATCTCTCTACTATATTTTTTCTTTGCTCTCTATCTCTGCTCTCCGCTATCTCTCTTCTTCTTTCTCTGCATCTTTCTGCCTGAGGCAACTTCTTCCCACCACCAACGCCACCTCTGCTTATGCCGAACAAATTCCACACATTTACAGAGCCATAAAAATCTCATGATTCCAAGACGAGTTTTTCCACTTTTGCCTTGTATATTAAATCGCTCGTTCTGATTTCGTAACAATTATGTATTTTCTCTTCATTTCATTTCAAATCTACAAAAACTTTTTGTAATTTTGCATAAAGACATGTAGTATTTTATAAATATATGTATATATATTTATAAAATACTGCTACATCTTCATCTTCAGGCTTTCTTAATTTTTTTTTAAATTTGAAGCAAGAACCATTCTTTTTCTTCTTTAGCTTCACGAGCCCCTCTTCAGCGCATGGCGTCAACGTGACAATAACTTGAGGTGACACCAGTAACTCACCAGACGTATACGAAATTTGGACTCTTTTTTTTCCCAGGCTCAGTCTATCTCTCCATCTCTGTTTCTCTCTCACTCTCTCTCTATCTCTTTATCTCTCTCTATCGCTCTCCCACTCTCTCTCTCTCTATCTTTCTCTCTCAATCGCTTCCTCACTATCTCTCTATCTCTTGTCCTTCGTTCATTCTCACTGAACAGCCACTCTTTTTCAATTCTTTGTCATCACTTTTTCTCTGCTCATTCTACTCTCCTTCCTCTCTCTCTCTCCCTTTATCTCTATCTCTCTCCCTCCTTTCACCTACTTCCCTGCATTTATTCCCCTTTCTTCTTTCTTTACACCTTTCTTCCGCCTCCTTCTTCCTCCGTATGGTCTGTGCATTAATTTTAGCTGATTGTGAGAGGAGAAGCATGCTGCTTCTGGTCAGAAGACAATGGGGCATCTCTGAATATTCCCTCCTTCTGTCTCTCTCATCTCTCTCATCTCTCTCTCATTCCCTCGCTCTCTCTGCATGTCTCTCTCTTTTACTCTCTCACTCTCTCTCTTCTTTCACTCTCTTCACCTAAAAGAAATGTAGCGAGTCTGTTGTCTACATCTGCCCTCAGTCAGTGTCAATTCCATTCTATATCTAGCAAGGAGAAGAAAGGGATACGGCCGGATGCGCAGAAATGCATTTCATTTCTCTTTTATTCGTCATGGCAATTGTCCACTCCTCTCTCTCTATCTCTCTCTCTCTCTCTCTCTCGCACTCTTATCTTCTTTCTTTCTCTCTCTCTCGCACTCTTCTCCTCTCTCTCTCTCGCACTCTTCTCTACTTTCTCTCACTCTCTCTCTCTTGCTTTCTCTCTCTCTCGCTCTTCTCTCCTCTCTCTCTCTCTCTTGCTTTCACTCTCTCTCTCTCTGTCTTTCGCTTTCTCTATCTCCCTCTCTCTCCTTCTCTCTTTCTCCCTCTCTTTTCGATTTCTCTCTCCCTCTCTCTCTCTCTGCCTCTTTATATCCCTTCCTGTCACAATCTCTGCAACATGCACAACTTGCAGCTACTCCTGCTAATACTTTTTAATTTGTCCTCTCCACACAAGTTCTGTTGTACATGAATACGTATTCATTTTGCCATTTTTTTACGCCCGAGGCGCTAATACTACACAAAATGGGCCTACTTATGGAATAGTAGTATATATAAACCTAAAATGTAAACATAGTTGTTGTATGAGTAAACATGTTGGTATTTGCCTATAGGCATGAATGGTAGAAGAAGGAATGTTATTGCGCCATTTTTGGGCTTGCCAGTTTTATTGCCTTCTTTTCTTGCAACAAACAACTGCAAACTTATAATGTAGAAGTGTATATAAAGGGTGGGAGTAGGATAGGACCAAACAAACTTTTTCTTTTTTTTATGATGTTTACGATTTTTTCAAATGAATATGATGGCTTGACAAAATGGAAAGAAAAAGAAGTAAAAACAAGACATGCCACTAGTTTTCAGATAATCTGTGGTCTCGAGAGAGAGAGAGAGAGAGACAAAGAGAGAGAGAGTGGGAGGGTGAGAGAGAGATAGAGAGAAACAAAGAGAGAGAGAGAGAGTGGGAGGGAGAAAGAGAGAGAAACAAAGAGAGAGAGAGAGTGGGAGGGAGAAAGAGAGAGAGAGAGAAAGAGAGAAAGAGAGAGAAACAGAGAAAGAGAGAGAGAGAGAGAGAGAGAGAGAGAGAGAAAAGAGAGACATAGCCAGTAAATCTCCTCGTCAATTTTCGTTTGTGGAGAACACGGAAATCTTCGTTGCGTGTCCACGTCCACTCGTCCACGCGAAATAATCTCATTTTGGGCGTAATGTCTGGAGGAAGAAAATGTCGGAGTTCTCACGTGTTAGGCACAAAGTCTTTTACTTGTATCTCCTCTACTCTTTGTTTTCCTGCTTGGGTAGATGGTATTCAGTTGCAATTTGTATGTATGCAGTATCATCATACTTCAACGAATTCTCGTCATTTCTGGTCAACTCCATGAGCTTCCCGGTGAATTATTTACATAAGAAGATAGAATCATGAATAGATAAGTTCATACATATGTATGTACATGCATGAATGAATAGTTTTGAATAGGTTTACAGTGTTTAGATGTGGCATTAACTACTTGGATATGCACCTTTCATTCATGTATATTTTAAGCTCTCACGAATCATAGAGTGGGGGCGGGGAATATTTAATAGAGCAAACTACGAACTTGTAATTCAGAGCGAACCAAATTATATCACTTTGGTAGTATGTGCATACATTGGTCTTCTATCTAATTCTTCCTAATTCACGGCCAACATAAACGCGGTCTTCGTGACCGTGAAATAAGCTGTTTTTCCGCACTCGCTTCTCCGCATGACTTAATTCGATGAAAGGATTGAAAATTCCTCCCGGGAGGAGCAAGGCTTTTTTTGACCAGTCACAGTGAGCACGAGCGAGGCTAATGGGAAAAAAGCTGATTCCTCTGATTTCCACAGATTCTTGGACTGGAATCGACCTTTTGGAATCGGGCATAGTATAGCCTTAATATTATATATCAAGTTTGAAACATCACTTTCAGCTCCTCGCCTGGCAAGCGACATACAAAGCTGTCCTTTGCAAGGAATGTTAAGAGGACGGAGATATGCAATTACCGTAGGGCAGAAGAGAGTGGAAGAGAGTGGAAGAGAGTGAGAGAGAGAAAGGGAAAGCGAGAGAGGGAGAGAGAAAAATAGAGATAGAGGCGAAAGTGCTTTCCTTTTCACAAGCTGTTCTAACGAGGGATAGAGGGAGAGAGAGAGAGAGCGAGAGAGATAGAGAGCGCGATTGGGAGAGAGAGAGAGAGAACGAGAGAGTGAGAGTGAGAACGAGAGAGATAGAGAGAGAAATTTGGTGAGAGAAAGAGAAAAAGAGAGAGAGAAAGGGAGAGAGAGAGAGAGGAATGGGAGTGCCTCACCATTAGAAATGGAGAAAGCAAACACTTCTTCGGCGTTGTCTCCTCCCTTGAGAAGTACATCTTGTTTCTTCCGTGGAAAGTAGTAGTACACCTGGCAGTGCGGCTGTGCAAATTTTCGTTTCACCTGCGAACTCTTTTGCCATTTTTGCTGCTGGACTAACGGGCCTTATGTGGGGGAAGTATGTAATGATGCCTAAACGTCACATTGTGGCTCATTGTTGCACTTGAAAGCATGAAAGAATCACAAAAATATGTCATTCTTTCATGCCTTCAAGTGCTACTATGAGCAACACAATGTGATTTTCAACCATCATTACTGGTCTGGCATGTACATGTATATACATATGTATGTATCACAAGGCAAAAACGCTCTTTCACGTTGTTCAAGTCACTTCAATATATGTATGTATATATGTGTATCAATATATGTATGTCGTAATATATTTTTTTGCACCTACAACAAAATTGTCAAGGTTCTACCTATTTGTAATTTTTCTCGACAGCGGTTGGATTTAGTCTGCTCGAGCATTCTATGTAAATCCATTCATATCGGTCAGGTCAAGTACATACATAGCTTTTTGTTGATTGCAAAGTTAACAGAAAAAAAAAGTCATTTTTTACATGTACTTGCATAATATTTTATATCTGATGAAATCATATCATATAGTCTACGTACTTTATTGTTATCTTTAGAATTGTTTTATTTGCCGCACGCTTTACCTTAGCACCGCCCCCTCGGCGCGAATCATTTTTTTTTTCGCTTTTCCGGAGTAAGAGCCGCCCTCGCACATCTCCTCCGCCTCCTCTTTCTTCCCTCATCACTTTACATTCCTTAGCATTGAAAAGAAGTTCGCACGTGTATATGGAAAGTCGAGTGCTGCTAGACAAACATTTAAAGGAGCTCAAGCCTTCTCTCCCCCCCCCCCCCCCCACCCCGCCGCCGAAACATCTCTGTGAATTCTGTATTTCGTCTTAGAATCAGAGTTGTTATAGATAGTAATTGTACAAGTTGACTTATTCGCGAGCAAATTATAATGCTATTTTTTGCATTTATTTATTAGCGTGTGTCAACCTCATTTAGATGTGGCTAAGATCTTACGATAGAACTGTCATCTTGGCTACATCTAAAGATAAATTCAATAAAAATAGCTACCACTACTACTTTTTGTGTCGAGACGTTATAATCCGCAAATATATCGGACGCATGTTGTTTTCGCAACAAATTATACATGATTAATTTATCCTCTAAACTTCATTTCATTCTTCACTTTCTTGTTGTCTCTCTATCGGCCCCTCGTTTCTCTCCCTTTCCTTCTATTCTCGCGGCTTATCTCTCAGTTTTTTCCTTCTCTCTCTCTCTCTCTCTCCACCTCTCTTTCCAGTGGGTACCCCAGCCCGAGCACAAAGCCGCCGGCAGTCTCTCTCTCCTCCAGAAGCCATGCCCTCAACCGCACAGTTGCTCGTCGCCTCTTGCCTAGTCGCCATGATCGCCGCTCAACAGGTGAGAGGGTCTCGAGAGGTAGATTAAGGGTACGTAAGTAAGGGTCCCAATGGGAAGATTGAGGATACTGTAAATAAGGGTCCCAATGGGAAGATTACTGTTGTTATGGATCTCTAGAGGACGCCTTTGGGAATTATGTGGAAAAGTTTTATTTCTACAACCGAAATGATACATACCACAAAACGATTGGTCATGGTATCTTAAATTACTTGTGTTACAACATATAATAAAATACTCTTATGTGATAATATAAATAAAATGAAACGACAAATTGGTGTAGTAAATTTAAAAAAAAACATTTTTTTTTCTCTCAGCTTTTCGACGAGCCGACAGCCGACAAGCGAATGCGCTCGTTTGCCTTCGCAAAGCGGTCGCCTTATCGGTGAGCGAATAAACTCACGTTTGAATTGGCGCCTTTTGCCTGAGACAGAGGGCGAAAGAGGACATGTGTGATTTATTGTTAGAGAGAGACGCGCTACTAGAATGGTCAGGAAAATTCAAATAGACGATTTCGCTCGAGTTTCGTGCTCATTTAAAGGAGTAATTCATTGGATATTTAATGAAAAATAAGTAGAAATATATTTATTTGCAATTACGAGAAGCGTTCAAAGTCCACAAGAATGCATTTGCGAAACGTGATACATAATTCTGCGAGACGCAAATTGCTACATACTTCTCTTTGCTTCCTTTTCTTGTAAGAGACACATCGTTTGCAAGCCGTAATTTATTTGCTTCTTCGAGAACGCCAGAAGATTGACAATGAGAGAGAGATAGAAGACAAGACAGGGAGAGAGAGGAGAAAAGAGAAGAGGTAAACAGAGAGAAATTGATAGAGAGAGATGGAGGGAGATGAATAAGTGGAGGGAGAAGAGGGAGAGAGTGAGAGAATGTGTGTCTTCCCTACTTTGCAACTTCGGTTAAGTACTTTAACGCACATCACCTTAAATTAGAATACCTTTCCCGGCGTCAAACTAGACCTTTGTACTCTGAAACTCAGTTCACTTCTCTCTCTCTCTCTCTCTCTCTCTCTCTCTCTCTTCTCTCATACTCTCTCACTTCTCTATTTTAATAACGCTCTCCTCTCTCCCACTCTCTTTCATCTATCTGTCCGCTCTCTCACCCTATCTCCTTTCACTCTCTCTCTCTCTTTCCCACTCTCTCTCTCTCTCTGTCTCTCTCTCTATACCTCAGGCACTTTGCGTTCGCGAAGCGCTCAGCGGGCACGCCAGAAGAAGCCGAGGAAGCAGCTGCAGCCGAGGAGACTGGTGACGTCATCGAGAAGCGGGCGCGATTTGCATTCGCCAAGAGGTGCGACTTATTCAAAAGACTTTTTTTTTAATATCTAATTTAAATCACCGCAAAATAATTAATGCAAATATGAAGATAAAATAAAAATTATCACCCTCGGAGTACGGGATACTCTCTCATTCTCGCGTACGATTTCGCGGCAGGTTCGCTGCGTCAATATCATAAGCGTGCGAATGAGAGTGAGAGTACACAAATCGACAGACGAACTCTACCTAAAATGGCACGTAGTATAATACAAATAATTCAAAACATATCCGTTGTAGAACTCACTACCGTAATCTTGGAAATCGATTTGATTATAAATGGGTTTTAAAATTTTGCTTTGAGCGCATTATGCTCATGCTTACCATTCGACAGCTAATGAGAATAAATGGGACGTGAAATAAATGGAGCACCGGCATAAAATGAATTGAATAACCTGCATCCAACAGAATAAAAGAGACAATGAACATACGCTTTATGGATTCGCTCGAGCAGGTGGTTTACTGTTAGCCGCGCTGAATAAGATGGAAAGCTAATTTCCAAGCATCGATATGAAGATATAGGCGAACTTGAAGTAACTAATAGTATTACTTCTTTTGGAGAACAGCTTTGTCAAGCAAGTTCAAACAAAGTTTCGGCATTTTATTAAATCGCTCTGTTTTTATTTCGCGAGACACTAACATGATAACTTCAATTTTTATCCACGACCCATTTTGTAAAGGCGCGCTAATAAATTGACGTGGTGACTTTTGTGTTTGAGACTGACCATGAGAATGTCGCCTGTCGCCTTTCTTTGTGTCGTGTGTGTCTTTCCCTTCCTCCCCCAATCGCCTTCCGGAAGACGTTTTACGAGATCCTCCTCGAGGAGAACGAAAGATCGCTTAAGGCGTATTTAAGATTGCCTGCCTCGATAGTGTTTCACCAACCTCTAGGGACCAATGACATTATCTTGGGTAAAGAAGGTTCATTTTCTCTCTCTCTCTCTCTCTCTCTCTCTCTGTCATTCTCTTTCTCTATGCATCGTCAACAAAGTTCCTTTTTCTCTTGGGTCTTTTTCGCGCTGTTTTATCGCACTTTTGATTTAGCACTTCTTTCTCTCGACTCTTTGAACGTCTTATAATTGCCTGCCAGCGTTCGCATTTAGAGACGACAAACAATTATAAGGAGCGTACCATGACTTGTAGAGAGCAGAGGTTTCAACGTGTGCAATCTCTTTATTTTTTCTTATTCTTCTTGCTTCCTGGAAGACGCGCCAGTTGCAAAACTAGCAGTACATTTCAGAGTTTTATGGCCTTTATTTCTCTGTCGCAGAATTGTGCTCTCTTCTTCCTCTTCTCTCTCTCTCTATCTCTATCTCTCTCTCTCTCTCTTCTGTCTCTTCTCTCTCTCTCTCTCTCTCTATCTCTCTCTCTTTCTCGCTCTTTCTCGCTCTTCTCTTCTCATCTTTTTTTCTCTCTCTCTCTCTAGCTCTCTCGCTCTCTCTATCACTCTCTCTCTCCTCTATCTTCTCTCTCTCTCTCTCCTTCCTTTCTCTCTCTCTTTCTTTCTCTCTCTCTCTCTTGCTTGTTGGCAAGGTTCCCTCAGACGAATGAACACGAACAAGGAAGAGCGACGATGTTTCTGGTCCCTAGGAAAATGGACACGAATCTCATTCAGATCTTCCTTAATGCGAGACAGAGAGAAGTGTTTTCTGGAGCAGAGACAAAAGTTCTCTGATTGCGTGTGGTCAGAAGAATGAAGATGTTTTGGTGCTGCGGGAAATGGGAGCTAGAGAAAAAGAGAGAGAGAGAGAGAAAGAGAAAAAAGAGAGATGGAGAGAGTGAGAGAGAGATTGAAAACACCATACAGATAGTCATGAGTCAGAAGAAGAGAGAGTTGGTCAATGGATATTTTATAGAGGAAATGATACAAGAAGAGAGATAGAGAAAGAGGAGAGAGAGAGAGAGAGAGAGAGCGAGAGAGAGAGAGAGAGAGAGGGGAAGAAAGAAACAAAAGATGTCAGACATACTTTACTCGCGGAACGATTGTCAAAGTAGTAGTTGGCATTTGTTGTTGTCGTTAGATTGAGAGGCTGACAAAAAAATTTGGGGGTTAGAGGGAAAGAGAGAGAGAGAGAGAGAGAGAGAGAGAGAGAGAGAGAGAGAGAGCGGAAACATCTACAATAAGAGAGAAAGAGAGGGAGGGAGGGATCGAAAGAGTGAGAGAGGTGAGAGAGAGAATAAGAGTAAACACAGTATCATGACAATGAAATATCTCTTTTCCTTTGTATATCGAATGAATGAATCTCGTGATGTTCACGAAGAAACACACACTCTGTGAAGATTAGATGCTCCCGTCATAAGTAAGAGAGACACCTTTGTCTACATCCGGGAAAGAGAGTGAGTTTTATCTGTACATCCGGGAAAGAGAGAACGAATGCGTGGTTGTAGATGTTTTATTGTTTGAGACATGCACAAAGAAGAACTTTCCAACAATGAAAAAAGCCATGATTCAACATTCCCTTCCACACTCTTCTCTAATCCACAGTTGGATAATATCTATACGTACTTTATTATGACGCAGAAACTGTGAAACAAGTGTAAAGGGATTAAAGTCTATATTTTGGAAAGAGGAAAAAAGAGAGCATCAGACTAAGATTATCGAAAAGTGTCTTCATAAAGGAAGTGCAGTTAGCTTTGCGAATCATAATTTAAGCCATGTCATCATTCTCACCATCAGCACTCAAGGAATTCTGTTTGTCTTGCTTTTCTAGATGTTAATATGTATCCCTGACCGCTTGATGAAAATGGGGGGCGCGAATTGGGTATTACACTGGAGTAACAAGAGCCTGCCTCTTCTTCCCACCCCTCCGTTGGCCGTGTTTGCTTGGTTTTGTCGACGCACCTGGTGCATCGACAGAGTCGTTGTCTATAGAATCCAAAAAATAATTTTAAAAAAAATCTTTAAAAAATACACATTTTAACAATGCGGGACCACGTCCTGACGGTCTTTTAGACCAAACATGAACATGTGGGAAGATAAATTAAGAAGTAATTTTTTTCGCCGAATACTTTCTCTAATGGAGTTGGTAATTTGATGTTCTAAAATATTGGGGATAAAGTAAAAAAAAAAATAAAATAATAATTATAATAATGTCCTGTTATATAATGTCATTGGCTTTTTTCAGGTCGCCGTACAGGAGATTCGCGTTCGCAAAGCGCGCTCGTTTCGCGTTTGCCTAGAGAACGATCTACTAATGTTTCCAGCGTCGCCGCGCACGACCACGCGCGGACACGACGACCATTTATGAAAGTTGATTTGTAATCAAGAAGATGATGATGCTAATGATAATACACTGCTGATCTCGTTGTTTTTCCTACCGATCTGCCTCTCTCGGTCTCTCTCTCTCTCTCTCTCTCTCTCTCTCTCTTTCCTCTCTCCTCCTCTCTCTCTCTCTCCTTCGCTCTCCTTATATTTATTTTAATCTCGCTTCACATGTTGCCATGTCGCCTCTTGAACCTATGTGTGTTGTGCAATTTGTCGAATAGAGTGGCCGCTTTATTCATCATTTGTTGACACTCTGCTAACGCTTTATTCCGTCCTCATTTGAACGTCATCGTCAGCACCGTTTAGAGGAATAGAAAGAGAAAGAACATCTCATTTTATTCTTCATTTTGTCTTCATTCTTACACCGTACACCGTAGAGAGATGGTCGGGCGCACACTTAAAATTAGTCATTCCTGATTTGAGGAGAAAAAAAATATATACAAACGCTTATTTTGCGATCGTCACTGGGCGTCCATTTACAATATGCAAGATCGACTAATAAAGAGCAAATTATGGGTGTTAACATGAGTGTTGGGCAGCAAAAGAGCTGCTGACCATGAGATTTGAATTGAGGAATATAATAGTAGAGACAACAGATTACAGAGAGTAGACATACATACGAATATTTCGTAATTAAAAATTTTTTTTCTCTTGTATACATCAAACAAATATGTTGTAGAATACAAATTCAGAACAGCGAACAATTCTTTCTATATGTGCTACATATCTATTCTAGAACCGCGTTTGGATATAGTTTAATTTTAAAATAATCTTCTTTATGTATTACTGGTGTTCTTAAAGAAGTATTATGGAATGGCTTGACTCTCAATGGCTAGAATGCTAATTTTCATTGACAACGTGAACCTGGAAATACGACATATGCATATACTTTCTGCGCAAGATTACCATCTCTACATAGTATGTGCACACTTGATTCCGTCAAGCGGACCATCTCTCTATCTCTTTCCGTCTTAAGTGAAAGTAGACTTCATCAAACGAGGCATATTTCAGAAACCAGGCCATTATAACGCCAACAAATGATGTAGAATCAACCGCTCACACGTGGAGCAACCATGGGGGAAACTGACTAGAAATGTAATATAAGTAAAGCGGAATGAACACTTATCAATATATTAATGAGGTGACGAGCAGGAATGTGGAATACGTGTGGAAGGAGATATTCCACTTGACGATTCTTTCAAGAGTAATTTCATGCGATTTCACTTCACGACATCATTTCGGCGGCTTTCCTTGGCCGCAGTCGGTTGGCTGCTCGCCATGCCTCTCCGCCTTCTCCTTCTTCTCTCGCTCCAACTTGGCCTTCTCCATGGCGCCGCGTCCAGTTCTTCTTCCTATGAGATCGGCATCGGAGCTCCAAGCAGTCATCGCACCATTATAAAGACGTTAGAACGTTTCTTGTCGTGGCAGTAACAAATATCTCTTCATGCATTGTTCTGATTTTCACGTTTAAAAAAAGTGATTTGGATTTCAGGATCCGAGACAATGAATACGAAGGCTGTCAACTCTTTCATTTGCTCTCGGAGAACATAATCATTGTGTGTTTATATTCCTACATACAGTACTTTAAAAAGATTTAATTACTTATTTATTTTGTTCTTTCCAGGCCTACCTCTTCCACGACTGCGGCATTTGCATAGTCTACAATCAAGCATCTTTAGATGGAGACTGCAATGATCGGACAACGAATGCAAGAGGCCCCTGCCACAAGCAGCGAATCGAGCTACTACTCGTCTATCACCAGCAAACGGTTTCGTGGCATTAGCGCATGGTTAAAGAAGCTTCGTCTCCATCGACCTTAAAATCCTACTGTACTGCCCAAGAAAATAATGCGCACTATGTCATTAAAGTACGGTAGATTGTAAGCTCCTTACAATTAGACAGCCAACATCGCCTTCTTTAAACAACAATAACTTTTTTCTTCGTAATCAGCTAATTAAAATATTAACAGTTTTTTTTCCTCTTCCAAATTCGCTTATTAATTCCTAGGAACGCTCTCAGTATAATCCTATCGTACTCAGTGTACACCGAAAGACGTTCAAACTCCGAATGCTTGAGCGAGCTGAGGCGAGTACTCGCATCCTATATCTGTCGAGTTTTCAATTATACACGTTATAACTGTAGCCAACCGTTATCTCTCTCTCTCTCCCCTTGAATTTCAATACTTGGAGGATGACGTCAGTGTTTCATGCTCATTATTCACTTGGCAAGAGATTGTGATAACTTTAGCTGGATAACTTTAAATGTCGAGTCGAGAATCGAAAGGAATTTTACGTGACGAGCGAATATTTTCCTTCCCAAGGTAAAATAATTTTTTTTACATTTTATTTTATTTTTTTATTAAAAAAAAAAGACTTTTGCATTCTTGTTAAAAAGCAAAGTATTAATGAAGCTTTTCTAACCATCAGATGACATCCTTGTTGACGTCTACGTCATGGGCGGTATCATATACCAATGGTTTCGTCATTCCTTCCAATACACACTCCACAAGTATCGCCTCGTCACTTCAGACACTGAAGATTATGGCAAAAGGGAAACATACCACTTCTTTCAATTGAACGTATGGTTTTATTTGTTTTCATTCTTTAAAAAGCATTATCTATTAAATCCCATCATTGGAGATACTGGTTTGAGCGCCTCGGCAGTCATACGGTGGACATTGGAGCAGAGGCAGCGATTACGGTCTCATACGATGGATGGATCTACTTCTTCCTGTACAATTCGACGTGCAAGGTTAACCCGCGAAGATAGCCCGCTATCATCATTAATATGTGCTATCTGCGTTACACAATCGTTAAAAATCATCATCATTTCAAGGGAAGATGAAATGCTGACTCGGTGGATAATAAAGCGGAGTTTCCTCGTTTATTATCTTTTTATTCATCCAAATCAATATTTTTAAAGAATGCGTAAGACACATATGTACATACATACATATATGACGGTGCAAACTAAGAAAAATTAGGAATAAAAATTATTTTTAATGGAATAAACACATGATGAATTTAATGAAACGTGACCATTTTATAGACCCCTTTTATAGGCCCTTCTGCTCCACAAAGACGACCTCGTGCACGGCAGAAATACGCGCACAAGAACGATTGCAAATAAGTACGAGTTGCCTGGTGTCGAGTGCCGCGTCTTCGAGAAACTTATCCCTTATCGACTGGAGAAGAACATGCTCTTGTTTAGAAACGTCAAACCGGTGTGATCCATCCCTAGCTTTATTTATTTATTTATTTCTTTATTTATTTATTTATTCAATACATCATTATGATGTGATAACATTTATAAATATTGATCGAAAAACAATAGAAAAGTTGACAAGAAAATGAATTCCATCGCGTAGAGGGCAAATAAGAGAGAGAGAGAGAGAGAGAGAGAGAGAGAGAGAGTAGTGAAGTCAGATACGAATTTGATGCCTAACGGTACAACATATGTTATTTATTACATTTATAAAGGTTCATCATCTTTATGCTCATAATATTGATTGATACGATCATTCTTAAGAACTGCTCAAACCCGCCGTCCGAAATAACAGTGTTTAATGCAAGCATTTTCACGTCCGATAGCACAGACTTTATGCCGCGTATTATGCGACAACTCGACTATCGCGGGTATATTCTTTTTTTTTAAAGATTTTATTGACCTTTTTTTAAATAGATTTGTATTGAATTTTTTTTATAGATTTGTTTAAAAACTAAATTCTCGTTATCGTTTCTCCCTCCATTCGTAAAACTAATTTATTTATCATCTGCAATTCCTTCCTACTTTCTTCAATGAAGAAAATTGAGCTCTCCTTCCAGATACGAAAAGGCCGTCACTCGCCGCTTGGCAAAGCCGCGACGACGTCATGAGGACATCTTCAAGGATATCATTGTAAGAGGACCTCATATAATGCCATTTCGCTCGTGTAACACCCACTCATGTCATATTTAATACTTTTAATTCAAAATATGATTTCAGAAAAATCAACTTTCCATTCAGAAGGCGCTGCTCTGCTGGCTTGTCCCTCCGTTCCTCTTTCTCTCCATCCGCCATGGCTTCCCTTGCCGTCGAGCGCTCAGCTTCATCCTCAGAAGCCTTCGTCCCAGAAATATCAAGGAGGTCCATCTAAAAATGCTGTGACTTTTCGGCTTCATGTCTTTTCTGATTCTAATTTTCCTCAATTCTTGTTATATCTCACAAGAAGAGTGAATAGTTACATAAATGAAGGTAAATGTCTAGTACGCGAAGTCGGCTGCTACTGCACTGCATGAAACTTTCGCTGGAATCTATCGGAAACTGCGAGGAGAGAACACTCAGGCAGCACCAAGTGCAATGGACTAATCGGACAACTTCTTTTCTTTTACTTTTTTTCGTCCGAACATTGCATTATTTGTTCTATGATAAAGATTTAAAAAAAATGACTGAGAGCTTGTAAATGCACTTGAAAATTTAGCGGTGTTCTTTTCCTCTCTGTGTTCGCATACAAAGAGTGTAAGTGGTATAATGCAAATAATATAAACCAGTTAATCATACACATATTTATCAGAAGCAAATCAAGGAAAATACATGTCAAGTTCCTCGGGTTCCGATTGGAAGAAGAAAAGGCAAGTAGGAGCCTGGTTGTTACAAGTAAGCCAACAATCTTCTGTTACCTGCTTCCGTACTCTCAGCGTTCTTCCATTTCACTGATTTACCGGTATGTGTGCAATTCTTTAAAAGCGCTATTGTGTCGTTTCTTGTTTTCTAATAATATGATTTAGAGCCGACATTTGAGCTGTTATGTGAATTACTTTATGCATAAGAGTGAGAGTGGAATCGTTTGCTTTCGCTGCCGTTTCCCGCGCGTCGAGCATCGTCTCCGCACGTTTCTAGTCTGTAAAGTTCCTAATAAACAAATGAGGATTACGGTAAGAGACTTACAGTATCTGAACTGTACGTCGGCGCGGATCTGACCCGAGCGACTCCAGACGATGATCGGAAGACGATTCGACGTCGAGAGAATGTCGCCGGGCTTTGTGATGCTGCCGCAGTTACTGGCAATTAAGTGAAAAGAAATATTTTTTATACTTGAACAGGGAGAGAAAATTCGACAAGAAAAAGGTATTCGAATGGCAGATTCTCGTCGAACCGAAGTCCTCGCGGGCGCAGATCAGCGGCTGGCTTCACCTCGATGCCGTTGTTGTAGCAGCCTTGCATCGACGAGCCCCAGACACCGTCGAATTTGAGTTGGATATGCTTGCCAGAGGGGGCCTGCAGCAGGAATTGTAAAGTATAGAATGAAGATATATATATAGAATGAAGAGACTTATTTATTATTCAAGTGGAAGATCTGTCCTTAGCATTGCTGACATTGATGACGTAAGTGCACGTCTCGTAGTCGTCACGCGTTCGGCTTGCTCCGAAGATAATCGACCGCTTCGCGAAGTTTCTCGTTGCCGTCAGCTCCACCAGACAGCCTTCGGGCTACAAGATATTGATTGTTTTGCTTTAAAGAAACTGGGCGCCAACTCGACCCTTCCGTTGCAGTCGCGTCCTCCCGTTCCTTCCGGGCACACGCAGCGACTGCAAGTGCGCACGTCCAAGTAGCCGCCGTTCTTGCAGAAGTTCGCTTTGTTCTTGCACTTTTCTAAAAGGTGTCAAAACATTAACCGCAACAGTTTAATCCATATTTGTTCGAGATACATAAGAAAGAAATAAGAAATAATAGAATTCTGCGAACGGTCGCAGCTGTAAAATCTGTTGACGAGGAGAATGTCGAGGAACGACGGCTGATGACCGCTCATCGAGTGCTGCCAATAAGAAACATCTCTGGTGCTATTAATCTAGGAAGAAAACGGGGCGAAAGTTGAGCTCAACTTTTTAACAAAAAAGATTGAGGGTGAACTCTGAAAAGAACGGATTAGTATGGAAAAGAAGAAAGATGGGCCCAACTTATTCCAAAAAGATCCCAACTTTAAAAAGCGTGCTCAGCCAAAAAGTGGTCAACATAGTGGTCAACTCTTTTTGTAACAGCAAGAGTGTGGAAGACGAGAGAGGGAAAAGGAAGCTATAAATCATTGCTCCGTTTGGTTTCTCATTTTTGTGTACTCTCTCGCCGAGAAAAAAGGTTGAGCTTGAAATGCCAGTGAAAGAGAGACATCGCCTCTCGTTGCCTCCGTTTTCGTCCATTAGTCCTAGCATCTCACCCCTGCCTATGAGCATGCTATGGAAAACCCGCCCGACATCGGTTGCTGCCGAACCTTTGGATTGCTTGCTGCAGCGAGTCGGTTTAATTACCCAAATTTGAGGTATCCGTTGAAACTCTATAAGAAAACTCGACGCAATTGTATTGAGAGTTGAACTCAACTCTAAAAAAAGCTCTATACAAAAAAGTCGAGCTCAGCTTTCTTTCTTCCTAGATTAATAGCACCACTCATTTTTTTAAAAATAAATTGTATATCGCTTCAATTTCCAAACCTGTTTTCAGTGAATACGAATACTCCTTTAAAAAAGGTTGAAGATAAAAGCATAAGGCCAATTGATCCTGCAAAGAAGCTTACGAATCACCTGGAACTCCTTGTATGCGGGCTTCGCTACCATCGTCGGCTTCCGGTAGTCAAGCGCAAAGCTCAAATGCCAAATAGAATATTTAAAAACAAAAAGTAATACATTAGATTATCGCTGTATTGATCACATAATACAATTATGTATCTAATATAATTCCTCTCGTTTCGCAGAATGCAAGTATATACATGAACCTGTCCTGGGTGTAGTGCATGTTGGAGCCGAACTCATAGGGAACATTGAAGGAAGAAGAGTTGTGTGTGCCTTGCATGCCAAAGGCGTACTGAACGGACTTCTGAATGAGAAAAGCAATTTCGAGTGATGTTCTCTCTTAAAATGGAAGTTAAGATTTTAGGGATGTCCCCAATATGAATTTCGAAAAGGTGTAGCGACAAGTAAAAGTAGTCAAACCCCAATGTTATCCAAGACGACGTTGACGTAGTTGTTTCTATCGGGCCGCGACTGCTCGTGATATACGCCGAGGGCGTGCTCGAGTTCGTGTGTCGCAGTTGAGAACTGCAGGCAGGGAAACTTGCATTATTCGCCATAAAGAATTCGTATTGTAAACAAAAATATAGACGCCATATGACATATGTACATACATACATATGTATGTACATATCAGTACTATTACAACATTAACTTGAATAATTTTTAAACACTGATTAACTATCCGCTATATAGAAACAAAAAATAATAATTTAAAAGATCTAGAACGGCATTGAAAACACAGCCCAGCCCGACCCTTGCACATCCGTTATTGTTGAGAGAAAGGATCTGCTTGCCGCCAATCTTGCCTATGTAAGAAGTGCAACCGTTTCCGCTGGCAACTTCGATGCTGAACATTCGTCATATCCACAAGACATAGACAAGAATGTTACTGAAAACAAATATGTTCACCGATCGTTGCTCGGATGGTTCTCTCCAAAGCTTACGCAGGTATGCGCGCTCCAGAAGCGGGTTGCTAGGCGGACAAGCCGCTTGACTTCTTCGCCTCAAACATTCGGCACGGAATAGTCGCTTCATTTCTTCATATGAAGTGTTCATTGTTTAAATGACTGACTGGCGCTGGGCGCGAAGGAGAACGGAATGGTCTGCGTGCCCCAGATGTTGGCGGGGTATCTGCCGGGCGGAGTGTAAGCCTGACGACGAGTGCGCGCCGAGCTGTTCTTCGTTGAGCCGACGATCGCAGCCAGCTGCTCGCTGAATTCTGGTCATTACTTATGGGGCAGAGTTCCAGACGGCTGCGATGGAAGACAAGAATGATTCTTGATACTTTGTCAGAAGAATGTCTCCTTCGAAGGTGTCGTCGGCGATCTCAGCATTCACGGCCTCTTTAGCTCGTTCCGCCTCCGCGTCTGATTCGGGCAGCAGAGGAATGTGCTGGAAAGGAGTGCAATGTAATGAAATATTGACTAAATGAGTTTTATGCATTGATTGGTTAGTAGATTAATTCTAATTGGAGTGTTTCTCAGTGACACTGAGCAGCTCCTTGGTCTCCTCGGCGCGCTCCGCAGCTTCTTCAGCGACACGCTCTCCCAGAATCTTCTTGTCGGCCGCGAGCTCGGAGAGATCGAGATTCTTCGAAAGCTCCTAAAAGTTTGCACTTTCAATACCGCCTTCTTCTTCTTTCTACCTTCAATCTACTTTTATTATATATTTTATTAGTTTAAACTATGTTTGTTATTAAAACGGTTGCCCAGCCTTTTCAAGCTGCTCGCGATCGCTTGGAGCGGCGAGCACCGAAGCCGCTGAGAACAGAGTCAGCAGAAGAAGACGCATTCTGTTAACAGCAGTTGGCAAAGGAAATCAATTATACAATCAGTAAATCCATTTTCCAAAATGTATGTTCAGTTTCAGAAAAAAACGAAGAGACTGACCTCGCGCTGTTCAGGTTTCCGAAGAAGGAATCCGGAATATGAAGTGATGAGCATAGCTACGCCTTCCAATTTATACTCATATTCGGATGTATCTACATATGTATATAGGTTAGTCTGATATTCTAACGTACATACATGAAGCTGAGCAAACTAAAGGCTGCTATGACTGAGAGGGAAAAAGTTGCCTCTTTCATCCATCTTTTTGAGCTATTTTCATATTCTTCTGAACTGTTCGATGGGATGCGCAAATAGAGGCACCCCTTGATAGCGAAATGCCATTCATGTCTTTCTCGTAAAAAAGGACAAGCTCTTCGATGCATGTCCCCAGCGAATCGATCGTTTTCAAGAAATGGGACAATGAGTCATGTCTTTGATATCACCCTAGAAATTTGAGTCGTTCATCATAACAAACAAAGTAGATTTTGGACAACAGCAAAGTGCTCGTTTTTTTCTTCCTTTTCTGAAGCCATCCTTGACTATTGTCGTTGGATTCTTGTCTGCAAACAGAACGAACTCTTCGGCTGAAAGAGTTGAAGGAAGTAAATCTTTTCTCATTCAGAAGAAGAAACGACTTACAGTATCTGAATTGGACGTCAGCGCGGATCTGACACGAGCGATTCCAAACGATGATCGAAAGACGAGTCGTCGCTGAGATGACGTCTCATGGTTTCGCAACACTTCCGCAGTTGCTGAGAGGGCGTTCAATAAAGATTTGATAGCTCGAATTTCTTCCTGGCTAAAAAGGTTCTTCTTCTTCACGTAGCCCAATATGGATACCGCCACAATCGGACAGCGAATACTTAGGCCCTTGCCGCAACCATCGAATCGAGCTGCTGCGTGCTTATCACCGAGAAATAGTTTTGTGATGGTCCATACAATTGCACAGAAAATTAATAAAAATATGGTACCTAACGAAAAAAAATATACATATATATGTATATAGACTCATCTTCATTTTAATTACAATTCATTAAAAAAATTTTGTTATTCACTTATTTTTCTGTACGTAAATATTTGATCATATCCAGATGAGACTGCAGTAACGATATCAGAATACGCCTGTTGTAATCGTTGTGCACTAGAGGAGCTTCAAACTTCGAATGCTTGAGGAAGCTGAGGTGAGTCTCTGGATTTCGTCTTTCGTCCTGTTTTTGATTATATACACCAGATGTTGTTAACTTTGGGTGGAAAAATTGAAATGTCGAGCCGAGAATTCAGAGGAATTCTAGGTAAAAAGCTAATACATTTCTGCTACAGGAATGATTGTTTTTTTATTCCTGTTAATACAGAAAAAATATATAATAACGAAGCTTCTCTTAGATGGCATCTTTGTGTACATCTACGCTTTGGATGATGTCATCTACCAATAGTTTCGTCGTTCATTCCAGTTCAACCATCCACAAGTATCGTATCAAACACCGAAGAAAATGGCTATAGGTAACGTTTACAAAGAGATTTACATTTTTTTCCTTTAATTTTTTTTTCTTCTTCATTTGAAGTCGTTCTCCACTAATTCCTCATTCTAGAGTCTGGCTGGATCGCTTTGCCAGTCATACGATGGACATTGGAGCTGAGGCAGCGATTGCTTCCTCACACAATGGATGGAACTACTTTTTGCTCAATAATTCGACATGCAAGGTCAGCCATGAATTGTGTTATTTTATTGAAACGGCCAAAGAGATTTTTTAAGTGGTTAATATTGATGGTCACTTGATTTGGATAAATTGAGTACTAAAATCTTCTTTTTTTTAAAGAGTTGGTGTTGACCAAAAGCTAGCATCTAACAATAAGCAATACAGTTTAGAAAGAAAAAAAATTTAATGGACTAAAATTTAATCCTTTTCATGATGAGTTTAGCGAAATTTGGTGGCCTTTTTAGACCATTTTATGGACCGTTTTAAAGACCATTTATAGACCATTTTATAGACCACTTACAGACCCTTTTATGGATCTTTTTTATAGACCCCTCTGATCCACCGAGACCACCTCGTGCGCCGCCGAACTATTGCCATGCGAGCGATTGCCTGCGAGTACGAGAAGCCGCGTGTCAGTTGCCATCGCTTCGACCAAGTCATCCCTTATCGTCTCCAGAATGGCATTCTTTTCTACAGAAACCATTACCCAGTACCGATCCATACATACAGAGAGTAGGAAAACGGGATTGATTAGGATACGGATAGGCGGAGCCCAATCGCCGCCCCGCCTTGGAAGAAAAATTCCCGAGCCAATGGCAAAGAAAAGAAAATGATAATTATTAAGATATCTCTATGTGCTAGCACAAAACTCCAGTGTTCAGGAAAAAGATTGACTACTTTACTACATAGCAGTATGACTTAGTATGACTTTGTATTACAAATTTGTCTCGCAAATATACATTCTTGTTTATTGGAGCTCACTCTGAAAATTCAACCCCCCCCCCCCCCCCCCGCTCTTCATTTTGTAACCGATCCTGGTCACACTTCATCCTGTTATCTCGGTTCGGATTGACTCAAAGAAACTGGTGCTCTGGTTCGGTCTCTATCATCACTACACATGTGCACACTAGATTCAGTCAAGCAAACCATCTCTCTATCTCTTTCCGTATTAATTGTAAGTGAAAGTAGACTTCATCAAACGAGGTTTATTTCGCAAACCAGGCCCGTACAAGGCCAACACTGCTGCAGAATCAACCGCAACGAAGAGTGATCAATGTGAATTATAAGTAAAGCGAAATGAACACTTGGCAATATGCTAATGAGGCGAGGATCCGGAATGAGGAATCGTGTGGAAGGAGATATTCCACTAGACGATTCTCTCAAGAGTCATTTCATGTGATTTTATCACGACATCATTTCGGCGGCTTTCCTTGGCCGCAGTCGGTTGGCTGCTCGCTATGCCTCTCCGCCTTCTCCTTCTTCTCTCGCTCCTACTTGGCCTTCTCCATGGCGCCGCACGCACTTCTTCCTATGAGATCGGCATCGGAGCTCCAAGCAGTCACCACACCATTATAAGGGCGTAAGAACGTTTCTTGTTGTGGCAGTAACAAATATTTTTTCATGCATTATTCTTATTTTCACGTTAAAAAATGATCTGGATTTCAGGATCCGTGACTTGGAAGACGCAAAAGGCTGTCAAATCTTTCAGAAGTTTTGGGGTGCCGATATTATCACGGTGCGTATTTATATAGATATGTATGTACTACATTCAGTACTCTTGACGGATATTGAAAATTCAGAGCTCGTAACTGTATACGGACATATTTGCATATAAGACAGTGTGAATTTTTTTTCTGCAATTTTCGAGTAAGCTGTTATTTTTGGCACTATTTAGAATACTCCACTGTAAACCAAATTTTTTAATTCACACTGTCTTAAATGTACTTGTATATGTGTTTAAAAAAATTTATTTATTTATTTTGTTCTTTTCAGGCCGCGTTCTTCCACGACTGCGGCATCTGCATAATCGATGATGCCCACAAACATGGCTACTGCAATCGGAGAATGAATACAAGTGGTCCCTGCCGCAACCAGCGAATTGAGCTGCTGCGCGTCTATCACCAGCAAACAGTTTGGTGCCATTTGCGCATGGTCTCCACCGGCCATAATATCTACCATACTCCTCAAGAAAGGAGCTCAATTTTTTTTCTTTCAAATTTGCTTATGTATTCCATTCCGTCTGCATATAAATGTTTGGGTCATGTCCAAATAATCTTTGAAATGGAAGGTGTTGTTTGCTAGGAACGCTCTCAGTATACGCCTGTCGTACTCAGTGTACACCGGAAGACGTTCAAACTCCGAATGCTTGAGCAAGCTGAGGTGTAAGAAGCCAGGCCGCCTAAAGCCTGACTCCTCATCTAGATCTATCAATGTGTAATTACCGACCTGATAATATGCCTCCTGGCTTGCGGTCGGTGCTCGAACCAGCCGCGTTGCAGTCGTGCAGAGCTCCTCTCTGGCGCGCCCTCTCCCGAGGGGGCGGAGCGTAGAGAGGGAGAGAGAGTGTGCGGCCGTTAGGCGGCCGAGAGAGTGTATGTGGGTGCGCGGGTTTCAACATGCCCCCTTTCGGAAGCTTGTCGATCCCCTGATCGACGGTCGAAACGACGCGACTTTGCGTTTCGGTAACTCCGTGACTGATGTTGTGGTTAAATATGCGGTTATGGTGTGGGGAGTATATGCTTATGTACATGAGAGACCGGCGAGCAGTTTGGATGGTGTTAGGTTTTTTTTTTTCTGCTCAGCTCGGCTCTTTCGTCTGCCTTAGTCACGTCTGTAGCGCGCAGGCGGCTGCCTGTGGCGCGTCGATCTTCGGACTGGATGTCCGTCTGTCGTTGTCGGCATCTCGCGTGGAGTGCTCGACTTCTTGGTCTTCGGAGCTCGTGTTCTTGCAGTGCTCGACGAAGCATTATATTCTGGTTCGGCTTCCTCTGGCTCTTCTTCGCTTTCCTTCTCGCTCTCTTGGAGGCACTCTGGATTCTTGTTCTTCTTCTTGGGCTCGTAGTTGCGCACATTATTCTTGTGGTGAAACTCGATCCTTCCGTCTTCTCCTCGGATCGAGATTCGCGGTCCTTGGACGTCGAGCACTTCGAAGGGCCCGTGAAGTCTCGGCGCCAGCTTGTTCTTTGGCGGTTGCCGCTTCACCAGGACACGATCACCGGTCATGACCTGGCGTTTCGCCACATTGTGCTGCTGCTGATAGAGACGCTCTTGTTCTAGCTCGGTTACATTGAGCTTCTCTCTGACCAGCTTCCAGACGCTCTGCATGTTTGCCTTGAGCTTGTCTGTGTACGAGGGCTCCATGAAGAACTGGCAGTTCCAGGGATCGTTGCCATTATCTTCCGGAATCCTTGGTGTTCTGTCGAAGAGTGCTTCGAATGGTGATGTACCGATTGAACGGTTTGGAAGCGAGTTTATTGCGAAGATGACGAGCGCGAGGTGGATGTCCCAGTCGTCCTGCGTCTCGTTCACGTGGCTCGCCAGGATTTCTTCGATCTGACGTTGAGACGCTCTACCAACCCATTGGTGGCATGGTGATACGGGGTCGATGTTGCATGGTCTATCTTCATGGTTCCGAGGAATTCTTGGAATTCGCCGGCGAGGAAGTTCGACCCCCGGTCGGTGACTATCATCTTCGGCGCTCCGTGCTTGCCGATCACTTCTTCCAGGAAGGCGCGTTCTACGGAGGTAGCGCGCTGGTCCTTGAGTGGGACGGCGATTGCGAACCTGGTCAGCGCGTCACGCATGGAGAGGATGTATCGGTTGCCGTCGATTGTCTGGGGCAGGGGACCCAGAATGTCGACGTGGAGACGCTCGAAGGGGAGACTGGGCTCCGGGAAGGTGCCAAGAGGCTCCTTCGTCTCTTCGTGGGAGAACGTCTTTCTCTTCCTGCACTTCAGGCAGAGAGTGACTGCTTCTTCCACGTCCTTCTTCATTTCCGGCCAGTTGTATCTGCGCCGGATGCACGCGAGGGTGCGGTCGATGCCAGCGTGAGATGCTAGCATCGGGGATGAGTGGAAGTGTTCGACGATTTGCTTGACAATGGTCTCGTCGCGTGGAAGCATGACGATGTGAGGACTCAGTGAGTTCTTCGGCTTGTGGCAGAGCATTCCGTCGTGGAGCTCGTACCGTGCCTTGGTCTTCCCTCTGTTTGCTGACAGTGTTTTATTCTTGAGATCCTCGACAGCTTCCCTCATCCAGCTGGTCTTGCTCTGCAGTTCCAAGATTGTGTCCTTGGCGAGCATGTTGACGGGGACGTCAATCTCGTTGGCAGAGAGTGGCAGAGTTCTCTTGGTTGTCGTCTTGATGGTCTTCGGCTCCTTGGTTTCGTCCGGGGTGTACCGCGATAGTGCGTCTGCGATGTTATTCTCCCTCCCCGGCCGATATTTGATGGTCATATTATATTCCATCAGACACATCTGGTATCGCGCCAGGCGACCTTCGAGATCCTTCCTCTTGTGAAGGGCTTCGAGAGGCCTATGATCGACGATTGCTTGGCAGGGCACTCCAAGAATGTACGTTCTAAATTTCTTGGTTGCGAAGACGAGCGCGAGAGCTTCTGCCTCGATGGGAGGGTAGTTTCTCTCGGCTCCGATTAGCTTCCTGCTGGCGTACGCGATTGGCCTTGGCGGATCTGTGTCCCTGGCGCTCTGAAGTAGAGCTGCTCCAATGGCAATAGACGAAGCGTCGCTCTCGATGATGAACGGGCGACCAGGAAGTGGAGCTGCCATCACGGGTGATGTTGAGATGGAGTTATTGAGTTGCTTGAACGAGCGTTCGTGTTCCTCAGTCCAACAGAAGTCTTCATCCTTCTTAGTCAGCTCGTGAAGTGGGGCGGCGATCTGTGCGAAGTTCTTGATGAATCGGCGCAGATAGCTGCACATGCCGATGAATGAGCGGATGGCAGTGATGGTAGTGGGCCTGGGGAAGTCGTTAATGGCCTGCACTTTCTACTTGTCCGTCTTGATCGCGCCATTGGAGATGGTGATTCCCAAGAAGGTGACTTCTTGCTTGGCGAATTCGCACTTTGAGAGCTTGGCCTTGAAACCGAAGTTGTGAAGTGCTTGCAGGAGTTCTGCCAGATCTTGGAAATGCTGTTCCATGCTGTCGCTTACGACAAGCAGGTCGTCGAGGTAGACAAACAGTCGAGCCTTCACTCGCTGTTTGATGTGCTGGACTGCTCGTTGGAAGGACGATGGTGCTCCGCAGAGACCCATGGGCATTCGTCTGAATTGATAAATGCCAGAGTCCGTCGCGAAGGCGGTGAGATGTCTGTCCTTTTTTCTGAGAGGGAGTTGGAAGAATCCAGCTTGGAGATCCATCTTGGTGAAGTAGACTGCGTTGGCAGCCAGGTCGACGACATCTTGGATGTTTGGAATGAGATAGAATTCCTTCACTGTTGCTGAGTTCAGCATTCTGTAGTCGACAGTGAATCTCCAAGTGCTATCTTTCTTCTTGACGAGAACGACTGGGCTCACGAATGCCGAGTCGCTTGGCTCGATGACTCCTTCGTTGAGCAGATCTCTTACTTGCTTCTCGATTTCTTCCTTCTTCGACAGTGGGATGCGCTGAGTGCGTGGTCGGACTTTCTCGGGAAAGCTTGGTAGGTCAGACTCCCAGTCAGCTTCTGGGCTCGCTTCGTCGTTTCTTTGGCCTTCCTGGGCGATAGCAAAGATGTCTCCGACTGCATTGTGGTTGTGCACAGTGACGAAGGTTGTTGTCTGACCGGGAAGTGGATTGAAGATAAAGTTCTCAAAGCTCCACTCCGTCCGTTGGAATGGTGAGATCAAGAATTTCTGGTTGTCGTTGTGGTTGTCGAGAGTCATTGCAATCTTCACCTTGCCTTTGCTGTTCGCTTGGATGTGCGATCTCGAGGTGGTCTTGACTTGTCCGATGTGGATCTTCTCTTCGTTGTAGCCATCACGCTTTACCAGTGGGATGATGACACCTCCAAGGTGAAGTTCGTGTTTGTCTGGACGAAGGAGAGCTGGTCTTTCGCGTTCATCAAGGGCTCGCATCGTGTCCAGTCCGATCAGGGCTGCGGCTGGGCAGTCCTTGTCAGCGGCCACTTGGAATGTTTGCTTGAGATGTTCGTTGCCAATTCGGAGGTTCAGGTCGACTTCGGCTATGAAGTGAATCGGGGTGCCGTTTGCGGCGAAAGCCCTAGTGCTCGTTGGTCGGAATGAGCCTCCTTTGTCGAACTTTTTGGCGAACGACACTCTGATGATGGAGATAGCGGCACCAGAGTCCCACAACGCCGTGACTCTTCGATCTTCGATTGAGATGGGAACATACGGAAGGTTGGCCGAACCTTCGTTGATGTTCGTGATAAAGCGGAAGATTTGCGCATTTTCCGGCAGAGATTGGTATCTGATGTTGTTGTGGAGACGTGCGCTATCTACTTGTGGCGCTGATGGAGCTGTCCTCTTGGTGGTGGCGGGTTCTGACGTGGTACTGTTGGCTACAGTGGTGCTGTTGATGTTCATCAAAGGAAGTCCGGTTACTGCTGTGGTCATGGAACGGAAGATGTAAAATTTGGCTAGGAATCCGATGATGACGACGAGAATCACTACGCCTAGTGCTATTCCAACGATGACGACGACCTTCGTTGTGAAGAAGGATGTGATGCCTGAGATGCCGTCTCGGACTGCAGCAGATGAATTCTCCAGGCCTTCCTTGATGAGTTCAGCGTTAGACTTGGCGGTTGGTGGCCCTCTGCTTGCGTCACGCCCGACGATGTTGAGGAATCGGATTTGCTGGCATCTTATTGCAGAGAGGCTTGCGCCGTAGCTGACTGCTAGCATCAAAGGGAAACTGCTAGTTTTCACGTTCTGGTAAAAGTCTCCGGCGACCATGTCGAGATGTCGTACTTCTGGTGGGTCAGGAAGACCAGGGCCGGGCAAGGATGTGACATTCCTTCTGCCGAATGTGTCAACGAATGTTCCGTTTTCATTCAGCCACACCTCTTCCACAGCGTTCCGGCAGTCGATTACAGTATGGACTGTCGTCAGATCTTGAGTGCCGGGAACAATGAAGAGGGTGTCGTTCTTGTTCGTGATGACGGGAACTTGTCCGTAGCACACGCCCTTGATCTCCTTGCTACGGATGATTTCTTTTATCTGCACAGAGTCGCACTTGGTGATCTTGATGATGTTGTGTCCGACGAATTGAGCGGCAACGTCTTCTCGTCCGAGGATGGTTCTGATGCCGACGGTGGCGTCAATGCGAGTGAGAGCGTTCCAGATTGAGATTTGTCGGTTCTGAATCTCACAGATCGTCTGAAATGCCGTGTTGAAGAGCTGTTTTGATTCTTCACGGATTATCTCGCTCGCATAGTTGATCTTCTGGTTGATGTTCATGTCCGTTAGCCTTCTTCTCATGTTTTCTTCACCATCGTAGAAAGCTTTCATCAGTTGAATGTGGCTTTCTGTGCCAATGCTACCTTCTTCGGCTCCTCGGGAAGTTCGAGTGCGATTCAGTTGTGCGATGGGCCTCTGCCTTGCTCTTTCGTCGGAAAATGGAGGTGGAGTAGTCGTCGATGTGGTGGGTCTTCGGTATGCCAGATCTTCGAGTTCTCTGTCAGATGGTCTTGCCGTAGTCGTTGGAGAAAACGTGTGCTCAGAGAATCGTGTTCTTGCGATTTCTTGCGACATGTTGTAGATCTGAGAGAAGTGGGGAAAGGTGAGGACGGCGCCTCCAGTTGTTAGATGTGGAGGGATGGTGAAGCAAGGATAGAGATGGTCAGCAAGCTTCTCGTTAGAGAACGTGAATGCGCTTTGAGTGCTTTCCATTACTACCTGCTTATCACTGACAAGTGCGTTAGCAGTCATTGCCTTCATGAAGGAACAACGACTATGCGCTGGCTCTTGTCTCTCCCAGATCGTCGTGCTCTTGTCGTTCGTGCATGAGAGCTCGTCCACACGACATCCGTTCTTGTTGGTCATCAGAGAACTGATTATGGTTTCGTCTTCGCCGATGGTTCCACCTACTCCTTTCTCCAGGATGAATTGCTCTTGCGTTTCGCAGGCGATACCAGGAGCGATGTGGCGAGATGGATAGTTGTCCACCCATTCCGTGAGCCAGATGTTCGGAGCAGTGTTGTTGGAGAGCAAAGGCTTGTTATTCCATTGCTTGTTCTCAGCTGCTTTCCGACAATCTTCAGCTGTGGGTGGTTGGTGGTGGCTCGTTGCTTGTGTTGATGACCAGTCAGTTGCAATCCACAGAAAGTAGTTGGCGCACTGCACGTAATTCTCAATAGTGCAAAGATACGCGGTGAATTCTCGGTAGGTTTCGTTTCGGACGAAGACGTTGGTGAGGATGGGAACTACTGCACTCGGATTGTTCGGTGTGCAGTCTCTGATTGCGGGAGGGGTGATGAGGACACCGCCTGCATCGGGACGACAGATCTGCAGTCCGGACGCGGCTTGGATAACTGTGACGACGATGGCCATGAAGAAATAGGCTGCAGCGCGTCCGCCGCCTCCTCTTCCTCTGTAGCCACCTCTGTCTCCTCTGGTGCCTCGGCCTCCTCTGGCTCCCCTTCCTCTGCGATTTCCTCTGTCTGCGTTGAAGTTGTTGCCGTAGTTGTGGTTGTAGCCGTTGTAGCCGAATCCATTGTTGCTGTAGTTGTTGTTGCCATAGTTGGTGTTGCCGTAGCCGTTGCGAGAGTAGTTACCACGGAATGGGCTCCTCGGGCGACCTCGGAATCCGCGGGGTGAGGTGCTTCGATGACGAGAGGAGCTTCTGAAGTTTCTGTCTCGGCTCTGGCTTCGGCGGCGATCGTCGCGTTGGACGTGGATGTTGGACACTGCCAGGGTGAGGCGTTCAATAGAGTCCAGCATCTGGGACTCTCCAGTGTCGGCAAAGTTGACAGACTTCACTTCACGCCGACGATTCGCCTTGCCAAGAATGGCTTCGAGGTGCTTTGCCTTGTTGACGGCGTTCTTGTATGTACCAGGCATTGTCTTCTCGAGTTCGAGCTGGAGAGGGTCCTTGAGACCAGCCAGGAACAGTTTGAGCATCCGATCTTCTCGCTTCGCCTTGTCTGGGATGGCTCTGCGAGCGAGAGCTTCGAGCCGGTTGGCGAAACAAGCGACAGATTCGTGTGTCTGTCGGTATGCCTCGAGTTCGGCTTCGATCGCCAGAAGGTCTGCTGCGCTTCCTCCGAGCTCGGCCTTCAGAGCCATGACGAATTCTTCCCAGTTGTCATCGCTTGTTCGCAACTCATCCGAGATGTTCTGCGCCTTGGCTCGCTCTTCTCCTCTCAAGTTTGAGAGCGCCACGAACTTGGCGATGGCGATGGAAGGCAACAGGGCTTGAAGGTGGTCCGCGAGTCGAAAGTTGAAGTCTCCGAATGTCTCCTTTAGCGGGTTGTACGGCTCCAGCTGTAGCGCTCGTTGAAGTCATTGCTCTTCCAACATGGATTGCTGGATACCAATGAACTGCTCCATGTTGGCCGATGAGGAGGGTCGGCGATGAAGCCGGCCTTCTCTTGACGAAAATGACGCGGGTGAGGCAGACTAACAATATTAACAATTATATGAATGAGTGAGATGGAATGAATAATAAAAAAAATTAAAACAGTTTTCTGGCAATTTCTGCTAGGAATATCTTGAAAATATTGGATTGTTCTCCGCGTATAAAAAGACAGGGAGGTTGGAAAAAGGAAAACAAGAAACAAACTTTTGAATGTTAAATGAAATTAATGAAAGTTGGAAAAGTATTCCGTGTGTAATATATGAAACAATGAAAAATAAAAAAATTTAAAAATAAACTGAAAGGGAAAATTTGATTCAAAAAAATATAAGACGAAAACTGGCAATGGACTTAGTAAGTTGGCCAGAATATAAGAATTTTTCGACCGACTATATAATTTAATATAATAAGCACGGATTAAAATGCTATTTAATGAAAATTAGAATATTATTTGTTACCGGATTTGTAGAGTTGCGGTGGCAGGTTGGCTGCAATGAAGAACAGGAAGCTGCGTGCGGTTGGTTGCTGCGCTTGCTCGAGGTCAGAATGACCGGGTGGGGCAGAGGGTGGTTGGGGCCTAATTAATGATAGATATGGAGAGAGAAAGAAAGAAAGGAAGATCTAGCTAGGTGGAGATTGTTGACGATTTTCCCTGCCAGCTGAACTGGCTGGTATGCAAATGTTGTGTGCGCCGTCTAATCTGACAGGCGCACTGAGTATCATCAAACTTGACCTAGTTGGAGGCAGCGGGCAGCAGCGAGAGTAAATGAGACGAGAAAGATATAAGATACATATGAGATATAGTGAGTTAGATAGAGAAAGAGAGAAAATGTGGCTCTCTGTTGTTTACTCTGTGTGCCTCTAATGCCTGGTGGCTGATAGTCAAATGAGAGATTCGCTCGGCTGCGACCGGGTACTCTCGGGAATAGGCAATTAATCAAGGCAAGCGGCGTAGAGATAGAGAGAGAGAATGTACTCCTGCATCAGAGAAAGAAACAACGAGAGATAATAGAGAGAGATGTAGAGAAATATACATACAGATATATAGAAATATACATACATATAGCAATTTGTACGACATATATATAACTAAGAGAGGATGAGAGAGGGATAGGATACCAGCACTGTGAACAAAACAAGAAAAAACAAATACCCGAAACAGTGCTGGTTGCACTTCTACAAAACGGCTTAGGCGGAACGAGCATACACATATCTCTAAAGGTACTCCAGCCAGCGTGGAATGAATGTCACACTTTTACCTCTATTTTAGCTATCCTTCTAATCGTATCCATCAAAGCTATTGGTAGAGAGATTGTCCGCTATCACCAAAATAAAAATAAAACCCAGTTGCTAACTCCGTTTGCCTATCCTAGTTTGGACTATAGAGAGACTTATATATGAATTTGAAGCGCCATCCCAGGCTACCGCCTTGCCTAGCCACTGTAGGAGGAGAGGAACTACAGTGGATCCAGCTACCTTGGGGGCCCTCGTCTACTCTATGGGGATTCTAGGATGGAGGTGCCCAGCCTTACAGCTCCCCGTGCTGCAAGTTACTATCCACTAGGGTCACTCTCAATAGGTGGGACGTGCTACCACCGGCAAATAACGCTTACCTTATAACCAAATAAACGGAGTCATTCCAAAACACGAAACATGCTACTGGGGGGTGACTAGTTAACTCAGACAATCTAGCCTAGAACCTAGGAGTGTGAGTTCACCGGCTAGAGGCTCAAGAGTTCACTAGATTATGTTAGTCCTTGTGAACAAGTATAGTTTAAATATTAAAAATTTTGAATGAAATAATTTTTGGTAAAAAAAATAATTAATTTACTTGTTCACTGGGCTTCCCTCTTGCCCCTGCGGCAAGAGTTCGACCCGGGACCTCCATGTAAGAAGCCAGGCCGCCTAAAGTCAGGACTCCTCATCTAGATCTATCAATGTGTAATTACCGACCTGATAATATGCCTCCTGGCTTGCGGTCGGTGCTTGAACCAGCCGCGTTGCAGTCGTGCAGAGCCCCTCTCTGGCGCGCCCTCTCCCGAGGGGGCGGAGCGTAGAGAGAGAGAGAGAGTGTGCGGCCGTTAGGCGGCCGAGAGAGTGTATGTGGGTGCGCGGGTTTCAACAGAGGCGAGTACTTGGAGAATGACGTCATTGTTTCATGGGCATTATTCACTTGGCAAAAGATTGTGATAACTTTAGCTGGACAACTTTAAATGCCGAGTCGAGAATCGAAAGGAATTCTGCGTGACGAGCGAATATTTTCCGTCCACAGGTAAAAGACTTTGTTTTAAACTTTAAATAAGAATATTTATATTCTTCTGTTAAACAACAAAATATGTATTAATGAAGCTTTTCTGACCATCAGATGGCATCCTTGTTGACATCTACGTCATGGGCGGAATGATCTACCAATGGTTTCGTCATTCCTTCCAATACGCACTCCACAAGTATCGCCTCGTCACTTCAGATACTGAAGAATATGGCAAAAGGCAAACAAACCACTTCTTTCAATTGAATGTATGGTTTTATTTGTTTTCATTCTTTAAAAAGCATTATCTATTAAATCCCATCATTGGAGATACTGGCATGAGCGCATCGCCAGTCATACGGTGGACATTGGAGCAGAGGCAGCGATTACGTTCTCATACGATGGATGGATCTACTTCTTCCTGTACAATTCGACGCGCAAGGTTAACCCGCGAATAAAAGCGCCATCATCTTTAAAGGAACAGTTTGCCGCGCCTTCAAGAAACTTATTCCTTATCGACTGGAGGAGGGCATTCTCTTCTTTAGAAACATCAAACCGGTGTGATCCATCCCTGGTTTAATTTATTTATTTATTCGATACAACATTATGATGTGATAACATTTATAAATATTGCTCGAAAAAACTATAAAAGTTGACAAGAAAATGAATTGCATCGTGTAGAGGGAAAATAAGAGAGTGTGAGAAAGAGAGAGAGAGAGAGTAGTGAAGTGAGATACGAATTGATGGCTAACGGTCCAACATGCGTTATTTATTACCTTTATGAAGGTTCATCATCTTTATGCTCGTAATATTGATTGATACGATCATTCTTAAGAACTGCTCAAACCCTCCGTACGAAATAGCAGTGCAAGCATTTACAAGTCCAATAACAAGAAGTTCATGCCGCCTATTATGCGACAAGTCGACTATCGCGGGTAGATTATTTTTTTTATAGATTTTAAAAAAATTTGCATAGAATTTTTTTTAAATTGATTTATTAAAAGAATATATTCTTGCTGTCGTCACTCCCTCCATTTGTTAAACTAATTTTTCATCTACAACTCTTTCCTACTTTCTTTCTGTTATTTTTTTTCAATCAAAAAAATAACAGAATGATCCTTGCAGACACGAAAAGGCCGTCACTCAAACATATCATATCAAATAAATCAACTTTCCATTCAGAAGGCGATGCTCTGCTGGCTTGTCCCTCCGTTCTTCTTTCTCTCCATCCGTCATGGCTTCCCTTGCCGTCGAGCGCTCAGCTTCATCCTCAGAAGCCTTCGCCCCAGAAATATCAAAGAGGTCCTTCTAAATATACTGTGACTTTTCGACTACATACTTTTCCTGGTTCTAATTTTGCCTCAATTCTTGTTAGATCTCACAAGAAGAGTGAATGGTTAAATTAAATTGAATGTCGCTTTTTAGTACGCGAAGTTTGCTGCTACTGCACTGCATGAAACTTTCGCTCGAATCTATCGGAAAGTGCGAGGAGAGAACTCTCAGGCAGCACCAAGTTCAGTGGCCTAATCGGACAACTTTTTTTCTTAACTTTCGCCATTCGTCCAAACTTTTGCATCCTTTGTTCTATGATAATGTTTGACTCATTTACTACAGCAGTATGACTTAATGTTAGAAATTTTGTTTCTCAATTATACATTCTTGTTTATTGGATCTCATCTGAAAATTTCACGAAAAGAATAAAGTCTATATATGTATGTACATACGAATTCATTTATATTCATACTCTGACTGTTCTTGAATCGGCATGAGATTTCTGGCTTCCTCCCCCCCCCCCTTCTCATTTTGTCACCAATCCTGGTCACACTGAATCCTGCTGTCTCGGTTCGGATTGAATCGAAGAAACTGGTGCTCTGGTTCGGTCAGTGAAATATCGCATGTCACCCTCTTCGGTCGACATTGGTATTGGTTTGTGCGCTCGGAATGGGAATAGGAATGGGAACCGGTACAGTTACAGGTACCCATTCCTATTCCCATTCCGAGTCCACGAACCAATAGCAACAGTTACAGGTACATGTAGTTATGATATATATATATATATATATATATATATATTTATTTATTTATTTACTTATTTATTTATTTATGTATAAGACGGATAAACTTGTTGTACGAACACATTCTTTCTTCCACTGATTGTAATAGAATTACGAGCCGTTCGTGGCGAACGGTAAGTTTGTAAAGTGCACTGCCAGGACTCACGACCTAAAATGCCATCACCGGATTCTATTCAGCTTCTGTCGCCCCTGCCGAAGTTCCGTACCTGCTAATCTTCTTTACCTTCTTCTCTTACTCCAACTCGGCCATCCCCACAGCTTCGCAGACCCTGCTCCGCTTTTAAACTTTGAATACTGCTGCTTTTATGCATTTACAATCTCTCGTGAAGATGTCCTCCCTTTATTATAGGACGAATGGCAAAAGTACAGAAAAGAAGTAGTCGATTTAGGCCATTGCACTTGGTGCTGCCAGAGAGTTCTCTCCTCACACTTTCCTGTAGATTCCAGCGAATCTTTCGTTGAGTGTAGTAGCAGCTAACTTTGCGAACTAAAAGGCTGTGTTTCTTGTTGAGATACAATTACTTCAATTGAAAGATTTAAAAAATGTGTGAAAAATTTAAGCAGACTCAGCAAAGGATTGAAGCCGAAAAGTCACAGCATTTTTAGGTGGACCTCCTTGATATTTCTGGGACGAAGGCTTCTGAGGATGAAGCTGAGTGCTCGACGCCAAGGGAAGCCATGGCGGATGGAGAGAAAGAGGAACGGAGGGAGCAGCCAGCAGAGCAGCGCCTTCTGAATGGAAAGTTGATTTTTTTTTAAATAATATTTTGAATTAAAAGTCTAAAATAAGACTTGATTGGGAGTTACAGCAGCGAAATGGCATTATATGGTCCTCTTACAATGATATCCTTGACGATGTCCTCATGACGTCGTCGCCGGTTCGCCAAGCGGCGAGTGACGGCCTTTTCGTATCTGGAAGGATCATTCAATTATTATTTTGTTGAACAAAGTAGGAACGGGGAAAAAACGAGTTGTACATTCACAGCGTTTTGCCTAGTAGCAACGTTGTCATCTTTCATTAACCATGAAATGGAATTTAAAAAAAAAACCGCGCATCGCGACTTCAACGCCTCAAAATCAGTTAATTCGAGATACTATATACATACTTGACGTACATCTGTCCGTAATTTTGTAAAAGTCCACGGAACATGTCCGTAGATTAGTTAAATATCAGATGCTCCTCAAACTACATTTTGGTGTGCAAAGCGCTGTGTATGTTCAATCCATAGACCTATATGTATGTACATATGTATGTACCCGCGATAGTCAACTTGTCGCATCGGATGTGGCATGAAATGTATGGTCTCGTCGATCAAACGATTTCCACGAAACGCTGCAATCTCGTACGGCGGGTGTGAGCAGTCCTTAAAGAAGGGATCTTTTCAATCAATATTATGACAATACCGTATTTTCACTATTAGTACCCCCTCCCCTTTATTAGAACCCCCCCCTCTGAAAATGCCATTGAAACATACATACATAGTACCCTTCCCTCAGTAGCCCCCCCCCCTCCAATAGCCCCCCCCCCTAACAGCCTAGTACCTCAGCTCTAGATGTGCCTCGACTGGATCCTCGACGCTCTTCTTTTTTGGGAATAAAATGTTGTTACTAACTCTTAGTTTCTAACATTGAAAAATAGTTCCGGGGTACCAATATTGAAAATACGGTATAAAGAATAGAGCCTTCATAAAGACAATAAGAACCGGCCTATAAAAGGGTCTATAAAAGATCATGTTTTATTTTTTATCTTGTCATTTACATTATATTCCTTTAAAAATAATTTTTTTCCTGACCGCGGAAAACCTCATTTTTCTTAGTTTGCACCAGCATTTACATGTGTATGTATGTATATACATACATATGTATGTGTTTCACGGAATATTTAAAATATTGATTTGGAATTAATAACTCGATTTTGATGAATAAAGAGATAATGAAAGTGGAAAATCCGCTTTATTATCCACATCGTCTTTCATCTTCTCTTGAAATGATGCTGATTTTTATTGATTGTGTAATGCAGATGACACATATTAAAGATGATGGCGTCATTATTTGCTAACCTTACATGTCGAATTGTCCAAATCACATCTTGTTAAAGTGGAACATCCACATTATTCTATCTTTGAAAAGATTTCATTTAAAAAAACCCGGCAGAGGCCAACTTTACATGTCGAATTGTACAGGAAGAAGTAGATCCATCCATCGTATGCGAACGTTATCGCTGCCTCTGCTCCAATATCCACCGTATGACTCGCAACGCGCTCAAGCCAGTATCTGCAATGAACGGTTTGATGGAAAATGTTTTTTTTAAATAATGAAAACAAGTAAAACCATACTTTAACTGAAAGAAGAAGAAACGTAAAAGAATAAAATTTAAAAATAAAATTAGAAAATCGCTTGCCTTTTGCCATATTCTTTAGTGTCCGAAGTGACGAGGCGATACTTGTGGAGCGTGTATTCGAAGGAGCGACGAAACCATTGGTAGATCATGCCGCGCATTACGTACATGTCGACAAAGATGTCATCTAAGAGAAGGTTCATCAAATTAATATTTCATTGTTTAACAGGAAATACAAATTTTTTTTATTAAAAAAAATATATATAAATATTCTTGCCTGCGGACGGAATATGTTCGCTCATCACATAGAATTCCGGACGATTCACGACTCGGCATTTATAGTCTGTCGCCTAAACTTTGCACACAATCGTTTGCCATGTGAATAACAGACCCAAACATGACGAAGACTCAAAACATGACGAAATCTCAAGATTCTCGCCTCATCTTCTTCTAGCATTCGGAGCTTGAACGTCTTCCGGTGCATAGAGATTACGACAGGCGTATACTGATAGCGTTCCTGCAAACGCCATCCATTCAATGAACATCTGGACATGATTAAATATGTCCATAGTTTTTTTTCAGAAGAAATAAGTAAAATTGAAGGAAAAACTACAAATATTTTTTCATTATGCTCAGTACGAAAAATAAGAGTTATTTTGGCTAAAATAAGGCAAATTTATTATTTTATTTATTTATTCACTACATTAAATTTGACGAATGTGACAACTGTGACTTTTCAGATGAAAAAATAATCCCATTGCAGGATAAAAATATAAAACTAAGAATAATAATAACAATAATGATAATGATAATAATAGAAAGGGAATTATTATTAAAGAGGCTGTCAAACAATAAGGAACTTAAAATCTACCCGTATCGGCATCTCTTGTATACCGTACTCTATATTCTTTTTTTAGGATAACTGTTGATTTTCATTACAGTGGACTGTATTTTTAATCATGCAAGTATGAATGTGTGTGTGCCACGAAACTGTTTGCTGGTGATAGACGCGCAGCAGTTCGATTCGCTGATTGCGGCAGGGCCCATCTCTATTCACAGTTAAATTGCCGCAGAATCCCTCCTTTACTTTGTTGCGCCGATCGTTAATGCAAACGCTGCAGTCGTGAAAGAGCGTGATCTGTAAAGATATATATATTTTTTTATTTAAAATTATATTTTAAAAATTTGTTTCGACCCTCAGAATTTTCGCGAAATTTGTCATATGTATGTACATACATATGTACATATAGGCGCACCGTGACTGTCTGATTCGAAAATGCATGGTAGTGACACCCGTATCTTCCTTCCATCTTTCGGATCCTGAAATCCAAATCATTTGTTTTTTTGTCAATGTGAAAGTTATTATAATGCATGAAAAAAAAAGTCGTGAAATGAAATCACATGAAATGAATATCTCCTTCCACACTTATTCCTCATTCCAGTTAGTCGCCTCATTAGCATATCGCCAAGTGTTCATTTCACTTTAATTATATTGCATTTCTAGTCAATTCCCATTGATCACTCTTCGTGAGCGGTCGATTCTACATCAGTGTTGGCCTTGTACGGGCCTGGTTTGCGAAATAAACGTCGTTTGATGAAGTCTACTTTCACTTACAATTAATACGGAAAGAGATAGAGAGATGGTTTGCTTGACTGAATCTAGTGTGCACATACGTAGTGATGATAGAGATCGAACCAGAGCACCAGTTTCTTTGAGTCAATCCGAACCGAGATAACAGGGTGAAGTGTGACCAGGATCCGTTACAAAATGAAGAGCGGGGGGGGGGTTGAATTTTCAGAGTGAGCTCCAATAAACAAGAATGTATATTTGCGAGACAAATTTGTAATACAAAGTCATACTAAGTCATACTGCTATGTAGTAAAGTAGTCAATCTTTTTCCTGAACACTGGAGTTTTGTGCTAGCACATAGAGATATCTTAATAATTATCATTTTCTTTTCTTTGCCATTGGCTCGGGAATGTGCTGGAAAGGCGGGGCGTCGATTGGGCTCCGCCTATCCGACTCCTAATCAATCGCGTTTTCGTGCTCTCTGTGTGATTGGATCGGTACCGGGTTATTGTTCTTGTAGAAGAGAATGCCATCCTCGAGACGGTAAGGGATGATATAAATATTTTTTTTTCGCTTGGTACCATATTTTCATTAATTTACTATGCATTTGTATGGGCAACCACAAAACTGTTTCCCGATGATACGCTCGGTTCGATGGTTGCGGCAAAGGCCTTCCGTATTCGCTGTCCGAATGTGGCAGGGGTATTCGGCAACGTGAAGAAGAAGAAGCGTCTTTGTCAGGAAGAAAATGGAGCTGTCAAATCTTTATTGATCGCCCTCTCAGCAACTGCGGAAGTGTTGCGAAGCCTGATGACGTCATCTCATTGACGAATCGTCTTCCGATCATCGTTTGGAGTCGCTCTGGTCAGATCCGTGCCGACGTCCAGTTCAGATACTGTAGGTCGTTTCTTCTTCTTAATGACAAAAGATTTACTTCCTTCAACTCTTTCAGCAGAAGAGTTCGTTCTATTTGCAGACAAGAATCCAACGACAATAGTCCAGGATGGCTTCAGAAGAAGAAAAAAGAGCACTTGGCTGTTGTCCAAAATCTACTTTGATTGTTATGATCTATGGCATGATGAACGTGCAATGACGCAAATTTATAGGGTGATATCAAAGACATACAAGAACATGAATTACCTACACAACGACAATATTAGGCATTCCAACACGTTATCCCAATTCTTTAAAAGAATCGCCTCGCTAGGGAACTGCGTCGAACAGCTTGTCCTTTTTTTTACGAGAAAGCCATGAATGACATTTAGCAATCAAGAAGCATGTAAATCTATTTGCGCAGCCTATCGAACAGCTCAGAAGAATATGAAAATGGCTCAAAATGATGAGGTGGAGGAAAGAGGCAACTTTTCCCATCTCATAGCAGCCTTTAGTTTGCACAGCTTCATGTATGTAGCATGTACGTTAGAATATCAGAATAACATACATACATAGATACATACAGTACTGCCAAAAAGTCTATCAACTTTTGGTTTTTCGGGCATATTTTCCTTCATAGTGTACGAAAGTAAATGAAATTTTCAGGGTTGCTTCCTTATGCTGTTAGATCGTTAGTATGAAAATATTGGTTTCATTGATCCACAATAAAGCCCGAAAAAAATCAATAACTCAAATCACCCGAGTTGCACATTTAGGCGTGCTAGATTAAATGGGTTATTGCTTCGATATTCGGGTAGCTTTTATTGGAGAAATGGTTTAGATGGATTCTAAGTCATATCTGCGATACGTTTTTTTTCTAATCGATATTTAATCACATGCTTTTAAATGCTGCCTGCCTTCAGCTCGTGATCCATGCACTCGGCCTGAGATGCTGAAGGTTCAATAGAATAAAATTAATCATGCACTGCCATGCTTATAGCAATAATGAGGTCCATATATTCAGAGGTGATAAGCGAACAAATTCAGATGGTTGCTTGGCCTGTGAAAATTAGATTCTAACTATTTCTGCATACTTTGACTACAACTGTCAACTTTAGTCTGCAGCCAAGACGTACTTAAAGTGCTGCTGTGCAGGGGTCCGTGTTTCGAAAAGGGTTTCACTTGTCTATAATGATTCTTAATAGACTTTTCTGTATTCTGCAGCCTTATTTCATCCATGGCTTCATGAGACCATAAGGGACAGACGATCATTTGAATGTACCCTGGCATTGAGTATTGCAGTGTATTGACAGCTGTCTGTTATAGATCAATTACAACATTAAAATGGCTAAATGGAATTTAGACTATTGCAGAAGACTCTGTTTTATAGATTAAAGTGATATTTGACTCTATCTAAAACTTCTTGGGATTATTTTCCTACCTTATACGGCACCGCACCACTCTACGCCAGGTACATTCCAATTATCTACCCCTCCCTATGAAGGCCTCAGGAAGCCAGGCATGAAATAAAGCTGCCAAAGATAGAGAAGCCTATGAACTATCATTATAGGTAGGTAAAAGCGTTTTACAAACAAGGACACCTGCACAGCATCACTTTTAGCACGTCAGTGTTGTGGACCGAAGTTGACCGCGGTGATCAAAGTGTGTACAAATAGTTAGAATCTAATTTCCACAGGCCAAGCAACCATCTGGATTTGTTCGCTTATCACCTCTGAATATATGGACCTCATTATTACTATAAGCATGGCAGAACATGATTAATTTAATTCTCCTAAACCTTCAGCATCTCAGGCCGAGTGCATGGATCACGAGCTGAAGGAGGGCAGCATGTAAAAGCATCTGATTATATATCGATTAGATGAAAAACTGATCATGGATATGTCTTAGAATCCATCTAAACCATTTCTCCAATAAAAGCTACCCGAATATCGAAGCAATAACCCATTTAATCTAGCACGTCTAAATGTGCAACTCGGGTGATTTGAGTTATTGATTTTTTTTTCTTGCTCTATTGTAGATCAATCAAACCAATATTTTGTTAATAAAGATCTGACAGCATAAGGAAGCAACCCTGAAAATTTCATTTACTTTCGTACACTATGAAGGAAAATATGCCCGAAAAACCAAAAGTTGATAGACTTTTTGGTGGTACTGTACATCCGAATACGAGTATAAATTGGAAGGCGTAGCTATGCTCATCACTTTATTTTCCGGATTCCTTCTTTGGAAACCTGAACAGCGCGAGGTCAGTTTTTTCTAAAACTATTCAAGCATACATTTTGGAAAGTGGATTTTATGATTATCAAATTGATTTCCTTTGCCAACTCCTGTTAACAGAATGCGACTTCTTCTGCTGACTCTGCTTCTCTCAGCGACTTCGGTGCTCGCAGCTCCAAGCGATCGCGAGCAGCTTGAAAAGGCTGGGCAACCGTTTTAATAACATACATAGTTTAAACTAATAAAATATATAATAAAAGTAGATTGAAAGTAGAAAGAAGAAGAAGGCGGTATTAGAAGAGCAAACTTGAAAGAGCTTTCGAAGAGTCTCGATCTCTCCGAGCTCGCAGCCGACAAGAAGATTCTGGCCGAGCGCGTCGCTGAACAAGCTGCAGGAGACCCGCTTCTTTTTGATTTCCTATGTATGGCCACTGCATATTTTTGTTTTAGTTCATCAATTATCTTTTGTCTCTTGCTCGCTCGCTCTCTTTCTGTCTCTCTCTCTCTACTCTCACTCTTTTCAGAAAAAGATTTTCGTCATCGTGACGTGTGTGGTGATGCTGAGCGTCGTGGTTGAAGGACTGATCATCTTCTTTGTTATTAATCCAGCAGTACCTGAAACGACAAAGAGAAAGATCTTCCTCGTCCCGGAGGGGTATCCCGAGGCCCCCAAGGGTACAACCTGGAGACCAACTGATTGTGAGTACTTCAAGAACAGTGTTTATGTTTATAGTTGTAGAGCTCGATGTGTTTTGATGTATGTATGTATGTTTTATCTGATGAAGTGACTTTCAGAAATATGCTTGCGGTGCTGTTCGCTAGAAAGTTTAATCTTAAGGAGCAGGGTATCGTTCTTTTCATCGATTCCATCCATTCCAGTGCCACTGCCTCCCGAATCATGACGAAGCCCCGCTAGCAGAGCTGCCCGCTCTCTCGCATACATATTTCCATACTTGCACTTCCTCCTTATAGAATCATTTTCCTCGATCTTATCCTGTGCATTACTGGTCTCCATCACTTTTGCGGATTCCTGGATTGCCCCTTTTGAACATGACTAATCCGCCCTTGATTTCCCAAAAGAATTTAACCCTTGCTAAGTGGACTGCCAAAGCGCATGGACCGAGCTCTCTTGCCTTTTCCAGCAGATGCATTGCTAGTGTTGCCTCTTCTTCTTCTTCTTCTGCCAACCTGCTCTCCCTTGCGAACTTGCGGTACTCATCGATGCTCCTCTTGTAGGCGGTGAGTGTTGATGACGCCTTACTCTCTTAGATCGTCTCCTCTGCTCACATCCTTAATGCTCCTATTCCTGCCGTTCTTGATGCTCTGTCTGGCTACTCCAATTCTTTCTTCACTCTTCCACCTGTAAATATTGTCTTTTCTTGTGCGGTGGATGGGAGGGTCTTACTATCTTCTAAACATCCTTAAACTACTCAATCATTGCTAGCAGTAAATATTCCGTAGATTGGATTTCTCGGCCTTTCTCTCTCCCTTATCATTTCTTAACACTACTCTTCCCTCTAAAATACGCTGGGCGCGAGAGTTTATCGTTTGAAGCTTCATTTGTGCTCCCCTCTCCTTCGTCGTCTCGAGCATAGCCTTCGTTTCAAACTCTCTACTCCCCCGCCTTAGTGTATCCTTACTCTTTTATCTAATTTCCTCTCTACCCTTCAGCTGCTTCCTTGCTAAATACCCAACTCCTTTGTTTTAAAAGGTTTATTGAGTGCGACAATGAGAGCATAATAATAATGTTAGATGAAAAAAGGTGATTTGTTTTAAAATGCTTCATCAACAAGAAAAGAAAAAAGTCATGAAAACTTGAAGAAATGTCTATTATACTAAAAAAAGAGATGTGACGAATTGAGGAATTTTCACTCCATTACTCTAAAGAATTGCACCCGAATGAATTATGATGTAAACCTATGCATAATTTTTTTGTTTATTTTTTTATGCCGACTCAAACAAAAAACAAACTAAAAAGTTTTTTTTGTTGTTAAAACATAAAAATTTAAAAAAAAAACTGCAACATTAGGGAACCACCCTAATGTTAGGGAAGAGGAAAAAGAGCCCATTCATCAGTATAACAATAAAATTCATTTTTTAACAATGTTGTGAATACGCATGAAGTTTTTGATTTATATCCTGTTATAATTTAGTTGATTCAGAAAACATAGGACACGCAGAATATAACTGAAAGTAGAAAAATTTAGAAATAAAAAGAAAATTTTCTCAGCGTCTACGATTATAGAAAATTTTTTGTGAGTTTAAAAATTTGCCGCGGCCTTTCACACTCTTATTCGCGCGGGCTATTTTCATGTAGGGAGTGGAAATGATGGTATGATTTCTTTCGGAAATCCTTTTCTTTTGTATTTGAGTGAATGTTACTTTGATATAGGAAATTGTCACCCTTATTTCCTCTGCTTTCCTGTAGATTGAATACAACATTTGTACTTCCGACAGTGGATTGATTCCGTTTATTGTTTCAAAACAACTTTTGTTTTCCTTCATCAAATTTTTTTTCTACGAAACACTCTAAGGAAAGGCTTTAAATGTTTTCTTCCTACCTAAATTGTACGTCAGTGTTATCACAATTTTTATGTTTTTTGTTAATTCTGCTCTCATGTAACCAAATACTCCACCTCGTTTCTCTCTTTTATTGTGCGAAGAGTAGGAAGGATTATCGAATAGAAGAAAAGGGAAGAGGAAGGGAACTGGAAGAGTTTTTGCAGCTTCATGCGCACAGGTGCCACATTTCTGAAGTGACACGAGGAATTCATAAAAATTTATTTGGGCGGGAATTTAAAAAAAAATGTATATGTGGTACCCAGAACAAGAAGGATTGCAACGGCGACAATCGCAGCGATGATGAGCGCATTGGTCGTGCACACCTGAAGCGGTACTTTTAAGAAATCGGGAAGTGAAACTGAGGGAAATTTACTAACAATAAGGCTTTGAGAACAGATAGATGCTAAGTACCTCCGGCTGGTCAGGGCTAGACGTAGACGTTGTCTGGTGCTGAGAAGTTGTCGTTGCCTCTGGCGGCAATGAAGTAGAGCGCGAGGTCGTGCTTTGAGTGCTTGGCGTGCTTCGAGTGCTTGGCGTGGTTTGAGTGCCTGGGGTGGTTGTTGGCGCCGTAGTCGTAGTAGCTTTCAGCTCCTTCAAAGCTGTCTGTAATAACCGAGTGCAGAAAAGATATTTACAAACGCGATTACAACCTGATATCTTCATTGCAGTTGCTTGATCATTCTAGCGGATTGTTTTTCAAAAATTTTCAAGTTGCAGAGGTCACTATAGCAAGGACAAAGGAGGCGGCTGCCGTCGAGTGCACAGTTCATTGGCAGGTCAGTCTCCAGACAGCCACCCAGATCGTTCCAAGGCAGTGATGATGAGTTTTTGAAGTTGACAGGATAGTAGCATCCGTCATCGCATTGCTTATTACCAACCCCTTCAACATGGCACGTGGTGTAGTCCTGAAAGCAAGAATCAATCACTAAATCGAAAGCAAACAAACTTTGAGGCAATTTTGTCAGTGTTTACCTGATGATTTAAATGTATCACGAAGCCCGTGAAACTTTCCACTAACCGCACAGAGAGGCAGGCAGAAGCTGAGGAAAAGGAGCGCAGTATTGAGAAGCATGGGAAGTGGAGATGTGGGGAGGGAAAGAGGAAAGAGAGAGAAGGGAGCGGAAATGACGTGCAAACGGAGAGCGCTGCTGAAGTCCACCTCACGCGACCGAAAAGTGTTGAATGAATGATTTCTTTCCTAAATTCTTTCCTTTTATATGGATTTTGAGTGCAGGTTAATGTGATTAAAGTACACGAAGAATATGGATTATTGCATTTTGTTTTGTGAATTTTCACCACATACCCACATACACAATTGCAGTTCTTGAATCACCCTTCCTTTTGTTTCTTCTTTGTGCTTTACAATTCAATATCTTTTATATTAGCGTATTTAAAGGCTGGCGGTCACCAATAAATTTTTAGTTTTCAATATTTGCATATTTGCACTAGTTCTGATTACTGGGTTGATAATATATGCTCCCTGAACAATCTATGTCTCTCTCTCTCTCTGCAAGCAAGCTCACTTTCAACTTGTCCCTATTTGTGGCTGTGATTGTTGTGAGAAGAATATGCACGTCTTTCCGATCGGCTACTCTTGGGCGCGAACAAATAGCTTCTTCTTTTTTTGTTGGTTGAGGAGCTGATCATTTTTCTTTAATTTAATCATTTTGACCACGTGTGTTACATAATTATGTTCCACCGTATAAATTGATTGATAGATTGATTGATCTTCCTCGTTATTAACCCAGGACCTGAAACGACAAAGAGAAAGATTTTCCTAGTCCCGGACTGGAACAACCTAACAAGGGAAGTCTTTCGACGGGGTGTGGCAAACCATAACAATTTATACATCATTCGAAAGCTCTCAACGAGCTGATAACGTATTTGATGTTTATAGCTGCAGAAGAGATTCTTTTTCGCCGAAATTGCAGGAAAAATACCCTAAAATTAACATTTGCACGATATGTGATAGCTTTATGGACTCTAAAACTAATGTTTACGTAACAGTAGGCCATATAATAATTAATAACTTCATTTCTGATGACTTTTGGGAAAAAAATCTTTTAGGCCATTTTTCACCAAAGGGGTCCCCCTTTGGTGAAAAATGGACTGTTTTGTATGGAGAAAAATAAATTTTTTCTTAAGAGATTTTTGAGTTTTAAGCCACTAATTACTCTTTTTCAAGCCGTTTTTAACATGAAAAATTATAGTTCACATATTAAATCACGCTGTAAAATTTTCATATTCTCAAAAAGTCCATCTATCTCAAAAACTTCCATGTTTTTGCCTTAAACAACTGCGGATGTATTATTTCTATTTGAATCTTGTTTCTCTGTAAGAGCAAGTCGCTTACATTCCGCATAAAAAAATCCCGTTCGATTTCTTAACTTTTGCGGCTGCAGGCGCCTGGTCTGGAAGGGGACTCTACAAGCCAGGGCCCTTCCAGACCCAGGTACGCCTGTGCTTCGGTTTTTCTAGCGCTCTCTTCTGCAGCTATAAACATCAAATACGTTATCAGCTCGTTGAGAGCTTTCGAATGATGTATAATATGTTGTGTTTTGCCACACCCCGCCGAAAGACTTCCCTTGTAAGCACTTCCCCTAAGCACTTATAGTTGTAGAGCTCGATGTGTTTTGATGTAAGTTTGACCTGATGAATTTGACTTTGAGAAATATGCTTGTGGTGTTGTTCGCTAGAAAGTTGACGATTCTGGTAACGCTAATGGTAAGGGAGATCAATGTCGTGATAGTATCTGTAATTCAATGCAGTTTTTTGCTGATATTGTCTTTTTGCAATCCTAACACTTCTTTCTTTTAAGACAAATTAGTTTAAATCAATAAAGTGTCTTATTAGAAAGAAGATTACTGTAAAGAAATTACAAGCGAAACGCCAAGAAAGGGACACTGCGGGTTGTTTAAGTTGGGAAACAAAATTTTTCTCTTTTCCAGTTTTGCAAAATTTCTTGTAAGAGGAGTAATTCAGTCAGGTTGATATGCGCCTTCCTACCCTTTCCTTCTTGGTCTGTCTCTGGCCATTTAATGTGAAGGGAAAGGTTATTACCGTTCTTTCCAACGATTCCATCCCATCCCAGTGCCACTGTCTCCGGAATCCTGAGGAAGCCATGCATACCCGCTACCAGAGCTGCCCGCTTCCCTCGCATAAGCACAACCTACACTTCCTCCTTCCAGTCGCTACAGTTCCTTTACCTCGATCTTCTGCCTGTGCTTTACCGGTCTCCATCGCTTTTGTGGATTACAGGGTTGCCCCTTCTGAACAAGACTAATTCGCCCTTGATTTCTCAAAAGTAATTTTACCCCTGTTGAGTGGACTGCCCTGTCTTGCCTTTTCCTACTCACCTCAGCTTCCTCAAGCATACGAAGTTTGAAGCTCCACTGGTGCACAACGATTACGAAAGGCGTATTCTGATAGCGTTGCTGCAATCTCATCTTGATATGATCAAATATCAACGTACAGAAAAATAAGTGAATAACAAACTTTTTATAACGAATTGTGGTTAAAATGAAGATGAGTCTATGTAAACATTTTTTTCGTTTGGTACCATATTTTTATTAATTTTCTATGCAATTGTATGGGCCACCACAAAACTATTTCTCGATGATAAGCACGGAGCAGCTCGATTCGATGGTTGCGGTAAGGGCCTCCCGCCGTATTCGCTGTCCGATTGTGGCAGGATCCGTATTCGGCTATGTGAAGAAGAAGAACCTTGTTCGCCACGAAGAAAATGGAGCTATCAGATCATTATTGACCGCTCTCTCAGCAACTGCAGAAGTGTTGCGAAGCCTGAAGACGTCATCTCATTGACGAATCGTCTTCCGATCCTCGTTTGGGGTCGCGCTCGGATCAAATCCGCGCCGACGCCCAGTTCATATACTGTAAGTCGTTTCTTCTTTTGAATGACAAAAGATCTACATACTTCCTTCAACTCTTTCAGCGGAAGAGTTCGTTCTGTTTGCAGAGTAGGATCCAACGACAATAGTCCAGGATGGCTTCAGAAGAAGAAAAAAACGAGCACTTACAATTAGCTATTGTACAAAATCAACTTTGCTTGTTGTGATCAATGGCATGATGAACGTTCAATGACGCAAATTTTTAGCCTGATATCAAGGACATCAAAGAACATGAATTACTTACACAACAACAATATTAGGCATTCTAACACGTTATCCCAATTCTTTAAAAGAATCGCGTCGCTAGGGAACTGAGTCGAACATCTCGTCCTTTTTTACGAGAACGACATGAATGACATTTAGCAATCAAGAAGCATGTAAATCTATTTGCGCAGCCTATCGAACAGTTCAGAAGAATATGAAAATGGCTCAAAATGATGAGGTGGAGGAAAGAGGCAACTTTTTCCATCTCATAGCAGCCTTTAGTTTGCTCAGCCTCATGTATGTAGTATGCACGTTAGAATATCAGAATAACATACATACATAGATACATACATCCGAATACGAGTATAAATTGGAAGGCGTAGCTATGCTCATCACTTTGTTTTCCGGATTCCTTCTTCGGACACCTGAACAGCGCGAGGTCAGTTTCTCCGTTTTTTTTCTAAAACTAATGGTAAGCATACATTTTGGAAAGTGGATTTTATGATTATCAAATTGATTTCCTTTGCCAACTGCTGTTAACAGAATGCGACTTCTTCTGCTGACTCTGCTGTTCTCATCGTCTTCGGTGCTCGCTGATCCAAGCGATCGCGAGCAGCTTGAAAAGGCTGGGCAACCGTTTTTAGAACAAATATAGTTTAAACTAATAAAATATATAATAAAAGTAGATTGAAAGTAGAAAGAAGAAGAAGGCGGTATTGAAAGTGCAAACTTTTAGGAGCTTTCGAAGAATCTCGATCTCTCCGAGCTCGCGGCCGACAAGAAGATTCTTGCCGAGCGTGTCGCTGAAGAAGCTATGCAGCGCGCCGAGGAGACCAAGGAGCTGCTCAGTGTCAGGGAGAAACACTCCAATTAGAATTAATCTACTAACCAATCAATGCATAAAACTCATTTAGTCAATATTTCATTACATTGCACTCCTTTCCAGCACATTCCTCTGCTGCCCGAATCAGACGCGGAGGCGGAGCGAACCAAAGAGGCCGTGAATACCGAGATCGCCGACGACACCTTCGAAGGAGACATTCTTCTGACAAAGTATCGAGGATCATTCTAATCTTGCATCGAAGCCGTCTGGAACTCTGCCCCAGAAGTAATGACCAGAAATCAGCGATTGACGGCTCTACGAAGAACAGCTCGGAGCGAGCTCGTCGCCAGGCCTACACTCCGCCCAGCAGATACCCCTCCAACATTTGGGGCACGCGGACCATTCTGTTCTCCTTTGCGCCCAGCGCCACTCAGTCGGCTTAAACACAATGATTACTTATTATGAAGAAACGATGGGACTATTCCGTGTGTAGAATGTTTGAGGCGAAGAAGTCAAGCGGCTCGTCCGCCTTGCAACCTGCTTCTGGAGCGCGCATACCGTCAACTTTGGAGAGAATCATCCGGGCAACGATCGGTGAACATATTTGCATGGAGACATTGACATTCTTGTTTGATGTCTTGTGGATGTATGTTCAGCATCGAAGTTGCCAGCGGAAACGGTTGCACTTCTTACGTAGGCAAGATTGGCGGCAAGCAGATCCTTTCTCTCAACAATAACGGATGTGCAAGGGTCGGGCTGGGCTGTGTTTTCAATGCCGTTCTAGATCTTTTAAATTATTATTTTTTGTTTCTATATAGCGGATAGTTAATCAGTGTTTAAAAATTATTCAAGTCAATTAAAGTTAACGGAAAGTGCGAGGAGAGAACTCTCTGGCGGCACCAAGTGCAATGACCTTAATTGACTACTTCTTTTCTTTACTTTCTCCATTCGTCCAATCTTTCCGTCCTTTGTTATATAATAAAGGGTCGACATCTTCATGAGAGCTTGTAAATGCATAAAAGCTGCAGTATACTGTAGAAAGTTTAAAGGCGAACCCGGATCTGGGAAACGTTCGAAGCCGGTTTCCAAAACGTTCGAAGCTAGTCCGCGAAAGGATCGATGCCAATCTGCAAACTGTGGGAAATGCCGAGTTGGAGTAAAAGAAGAAGAAGGAAAAGAAGGCGAACACACATTGGACTTCGGCAGGGGCAACGACCGAAGGTGAATGGAATCCTGTGATGGCTCTTTGGGGCGTGAGACCTGGCAGTGCACTTTACGAACTTACGGTCCGTAACGAATTCTATTACAATCAGTGGTAGAATGTGCTCTTACAACTAATTTATACGTATTTTAACCATATGTGCATACCTGTAATTGTACCGGGACCTATTCCAATTCCCATTCCGAGTCCATAAACCAATAGCAATGTCTACCGAAGAGGGTGACATTCGTTATTGCACTGACCGAACCAGAGCACCAGTTTCTTCGAGTCAATCCGAACCGAGACAACAGGATGATGACGTGTGTCCAGGATAGGTGACAAAATTAGGTGGGGAGGGGGGGAAGCCAGCAAAGGAAGTAGATCGGCATCTCATACCGATACAAGAACAGTCAGAGTATGAATATGTACATTTGAAGTCTGATACATATGTAATACTAAGTCATAGTCATACTACTAGTAAAAGAGTCAAACTTTCTCATGAACAGTGCTGTTTTGTCTGGGACATAGAAATATCCTAATAAATAACCTTTTGGTTTCCTTTGCCCTTGGCAGGGGAACGTGCTGGCAAGTCGCCTATCCTAATCAATCCTGTTTTCCTACAGTGAATGTTTCCTAGTTCATCCTTCATTCTTGGTGTTCCCCATGCGACTGCGATCCAGGAAGAGACAGAGACGAGTTGATCAAGCAAGATTATGGTTACTCGAGAGGAAGAGGGACACGGAGGAGACCGATCCTCAGGCGACTGGGAAGGGGCTGAATCCGAGGCGTGGTGGTCGTTGAAGAGGGGAAGGGGTCGGGAAGTAGGAGAGAGGGCGACCCGGCTGAAGGCCGGTCGCTACCCGGGAGAAAGCTCCCTTATGCGGCATTACTAGATCTTATATACTGGGAGGAGAGGGGCGGATATAGCGAGAGATAGAGAGATCAGGCGATGAGAGAATAATAAGTAGAGAGATACACACATACATACAGAGAATAACTGACACTACGAACTATGCGTACATACATACGTTCCCTTTACACTACTTGCCTTTTCTTCTTCCTCTCAGAACTCAAGGTACTTGACATGTATTTTCCTTGATGTGCTTCTAATAAACATGTGTATGATTAACTTGTTTGTATTATTTGCATTCTACCACTAACACTGTTTGTATGCGAATACAGAGAGGAAAAGAACCCGCACAAGTTTCGATGAGGACAAGAATACGCACGAGTTTGCAATCTCTCAGTCATTTTTTTTTTAAATCTTTATCATAGAACAAATAATGCAAAGTTTGGACAAATGGCGAACGTAAAGAAAAGAAGTTGTCCGATTAGCCCATTGCACTTGGTGCTGCCTGAGAGTTCTCTACTCGCACTTTGCGGCAATTCGAACTTGAATTTATTCTTATAAAGTGATCACTCTACTTTCACTGTATTTATTTTGAAAATCGCTAAATAAATACAGTAAATGCTATTCGCATGGGCCCTCTCATTCTTACATGCTATTTCGCAGGCAGGGAGAAACCGGCGTCGTGAAAGAGGATGTGAAAATGAGAGAGCGAAGAGACGATGAAATTTGAAATATTGCACCTTTTGTTGTTCTCAAACTGCCCTTCCATACTGCATGGCAGTGAAATATCGAAATTTGCCGGGCTGGGAACATTCGATATAAATGATGTTGTATGCCATTGTAACAAAGTGTACCTTTGCCTACCGATATTCCCACAAAATTGTGCAAAGCAGGAATTTTGATGTTCTTGAACGTAAGTTTGTATTCGGCAATAACAATATTGTTTTGACTTTTCGAACTGCCCTCAAAAGTTTCCTTTAAATGGGAAATTCGAGTTATTATGACAAGTGAAAAAGAGTGTTTGCCAAAGCCAATCTTACACTTCGTTCTTGCGTTTCTCGAATCTTTCTCTCGCTCTCGAATATCGGCCACTTGAAGTCATAGCGCAAATCTGCGTGCGACTCTCTTCCTCCAAAGGCAAAAGGAATGGATTCAACGACGTTCGAGTTTCTGGTAATAAATAAAATTTTTGATATATTTTTTAAATTGTGTCATAAAATCGATACTTTTTTAGAAAGCAATGTTTCTCTACTGCGCGCCAATTTCTATCTCTCTAACCGTGGCCATTTCGTTTGCGACCTTTACAATCGCAACCGTTGTCTATCTTCGCATTCTCAACGACCCAGCCTTCGCCGTGTTCAACACAATTAAACTCATCATATATTGTGGCTTCGTGGTCGGTCTTCAATCTTAAAAATTGGATTGGTCGGGTGGGCGGAGCCAAGATATGTTCTTTTTTCATGTTCTAGGACATGTTCGCATGGCTAATGACCTTGGTGTCGATCCACCTGACCGATTTTGCATTCGCGACAAGATTCTATCAGTTCCTGTATGACAGCGGCACATCTGGGATATTAAATGGTCTCGGCCATTATGCGCAAGTAAACTCTTTTTCCTAATCGCATACTTTTTGTTGTAATCAATGTATGACACTTTTTTTTTAATTTTTTTTTTTGTTTATTTTTTTTTTTTTTTTTGTTTATTTTTTGTTTATTTTTTGTTTCGTTTTTTTTTCTTTAATTATTCCTACTTCCAGGGCATGCAACTGCAGGGCCTCTTCCTCATCGCCTTCACTCGAGCGCTCACTATTGCATGGCCTACGCTCACCGAAGAGGTATTCCCGCTCGTTTCTCATTAGTCAAATTGCCTAAAAGTTTTAAATTCCTGCTAAACGCTTGTCTCCAGGTTGGTCGATACAACTTTCGACAAGCGAACATCGTTATGGATATCATACATATTTTAGAGCATAAGGAGATGCATATTCGAAGCCAGCTATAGCTCGTTCGAAACTCTTGCTAGCAAACGTGCTTTTTGATAGTATTTATTCTGGCCCTTGGTTCTACCCTTCTTCTGTTCGGCATTTAATAGCGACGAATTAATGCATAAACATAATTGCACAATGCAATTAGTAATATATGGCAGCAACATGACAATGGTAGAATGTTTGTGTGGAAGAAGTGATAGACTAGAAAGATCAGCCAGGGGCGTAGGCTTGGGCGAGGCTATTCCCCGCCCATGGTTCTTCGCCAGAACAGTATTGTTATTGTTGTTGTTGTTGTTATTGTTGTTGTATTTTGTCGTTCTTCCAATCACTCTTTCCGTCTGACTCTTCAGCAACGAAGACGCGTCTTTCGCTGCTGCCTCCTCGCTCTCTTCGCGCTTCCTCTGCTCTTTTGCTTCCCGAATGGCTTCGTTGGCTTCCGGTATTGGTGCTTTACGTCACCCCTCAACGACACGATCTGCCTTCCGCAGACGCTGGACGACAAGAATGTTCGAAATCATTTTCGCAATTTATTGCACTTTTTTTAAACACTTTTTTCTACATAAATTTACAGAACAGACTACAAAATTACAGACAGAACCAAATAGTAATCAATTCTAGAATGCTGAATTGAATGTTTGTCTAACAATAAGAGTTAGCTTCGAAAGCAGCCACTGTCCGTATTGTTAGAGAGAGACTGCACAATTCCAATTGCCAGTAATCTATTTTATAATAATTTATTTTGCAGTTACAAGAAATGATGGAAGTTTTCTACCTCGCCGGCCTGAACGCCTTGACACTTTTGCTGAATCTCTTCCTGCTCACCGTCATTTCTAGAGAAAGGCGAAAGATTCATTCAGTTGTACGTGGTGTCAACAGGACTAAAATACATATTAAAGGAGATGAAAACTCAATTTTTTTTTTAGCTATACCATGATTCTCTGCATCGGGAAAGAGTGAATGTTCCAAAGTAAAAAAAAGTAAAAGGAGTAATTTGCATCTGAAGTGCTCGCCTGATCATAAGAGATTACACAATGTAAGATTCGCGTACCGGGCGCAAAGCGCTGATTTGAAATTTGAAATCTTCAAAGCAAATACTTCATTTACGAGAAACGTTCAAGAAAACGTCGCTTTTTTTCCTTGCACGAAATTGCCAAGGTTTGAGAAACAATGTTCCCGGAGATGTTTTCTTAAATGACCCTTACGATCACGCGGCCCACTTCAGAACTCTTTACTTTTTTAACTTTGAGTTTCAGAACAGCATTCTCTCTTTGACAATACACACATACATATACCGAATCAACTTTTTCTCTTTCTCTATAAAATTGGATGTTAAAAAAAATAATTTCGCGGTTTTTATACATCTAAAGTAAATATCTATGTATGTATGTTGTATATACTTTAATCATTATCAGGCCCTAAGAGGCGGGTCAAGAAGGAGCTTTGAGCAAGGTCTCATTGTTATGTCCGCTGCTAGCTTCGCCGCACAACTTTTCTACTTTTTAACACAGGTGAACGTTGAGGAGGCGGAATTGTGTCTTATAAAGGCTACTATTAAGTTACACAATTAATAGTTGTTTCCTGCTATTTTGTTAGCTTTTCGTCAAATGTGGCATCCAAACAAATAATCTCTTTTTTTAGATGGTCTCCAAGTACTACAGGGAGGACATAAGGCTTCGCGCTCTCAACGTCTTTATCGGATCGCCGATATCGTACACGGTGACATGCGTGTCTCCATTTTGGTTAGAAGTTTTTTCTCTCTCCCCTCCGCCTCACAAATCACCGGCAGTTTCACGATTCCTATTCTTACTAATCAGTTTTTTTTCTTCTATTAGCCAGGCGAGCATGCCCTGGAGGAGGAAACTATCTTCATATCTTTAGCCCCGCCTAATCGCTCACTCAAACTTTCTACAAAACTTACTTTTTCAACGTTTATTCAGTATGAATAGGAAGAAGAAAAACGAACAAATTAATAGTCTATTTTTTTCAATTGGCACCAATTTTTCAATGAATAGCCGTTATTGTAAAAAAAACATTATTACATGTTTGACAAGTTATTAGACACTATGAAAGTTAATACTTATTTTACAGGTTTCTCATCCTCTTGTCTCGCTCGATCCGGAAAAAGTTCTTTCGCATTCGAATGCCGCAGACGAGTCTTGATGTCATATTATCAGAAGCGCCCGAATCCTCGTCACATTAAAGGAGCCAAAAAACGCACTGTTGATTTCACGCCTTTGTGTCTGAATTTTCTCCTCTCTTCACTTTAGAAGTCTCACATCTTCCAGTGAGAGTCTTAATAGAGTGCGATTTATCCGATTCTACTCATACATATGTCCGTTGATTAGTAAAACATCAGATGAACACCAAACTACAAGAGAGAAAACGCTGTGTGCATGAGACTATAAGAATGAACAATAAGTCAGATGAGCCAGAACGAATATAAACAAGTAAAATCATTTCACGCAATCTTCTCGGTTCTTTCTCTTTCTCTCGAGATGGACATTATTCTAGCGCTGGTGGTCTGTCTATGTATGTAGTATGTATGAACATATCTCAAAGAGCTGGGAGGGTTCAAGCTGACTGAGGAGAATATAAATAAGATCGGTGTGTCTCTGTGAGACGTTAACTGTCAGAGAGCAATGGCTGTGAACGAGAAAGGCGAGTCGCTCGGTGACAATGGAAAGCGAAAGGTATGTAATAGTTTGCCTTTCTGTGCCTTTTCAAATACCGGTTTTTTTCCTAAACTGCTTACGAAAAAAAGTGTGCATTAGTAATGTTAATTGTGTACATTTTTATTTACACTGTCTGAATTATTTTATTTCACATATGTAATAAATATGTAAAAAAAGAACAATCTATTTTCAGCTTCCGGCTTTGGTCTTCATTGATGAAAGGTACTATCCGCCAGTCTTCACCGCCGAAAAAGTTAGGTCAGTATGAAATGCGATCACATCTTCCATCCACAACTATTTTGTTTTTGTTTTATTTTTAATTTTTTTTTCTTTTTGCATCAAAACAAAATTATCAGTATAGAGAATACTGTTATTTTTCTCATTGTCAGGGCAGAGAGATTTTTGTGACACTTGCAATCGCACTTTCTAGCTCGACCTGACCAAATAAGGCGAAGAAAGGCAATATATTTGTTCGATTCAGACCTCCTCTAAACACCAGCAATTTGCTAATACTCTAATTTAAATATTTGCCATTCCAGAAGTATCAAGTCAATGCGCGCGCGTCCTACGGACATCTTCGTGTGCACGATGCCCAAGTCGGGCACGACGTGGATGCAGCCACATTGTGCATCTCCTCCTCGACCGCACGCCCTACGACAAGAGCGATGGCGCGCACCCAGAGACTTCGGAATGTACGTAGCGAGGAGGAATACTACCATCTCTTTTCAAGAACTGACATTCAAGAACTGATCTGACATTTCAAGAAATGAAAAAAAAACCGCATTTGAATTCGCGCCTTGGACCAAAAAAGCGCGATTTCAAAGGTGGTTTTTTTGTTGGACTCTTGAAAAAGGATAGTAATCCGTACGTTCCCCGAAGTCTCCCGCCGCGATCCCTTTCATCTTGCGCCTTCACCCACCGGGCACCGTCTCAGATTGTGTATAATAAACTTTGATCACTTTAAAAACATTTTTCCTGACACAAAGATCGCGAGAGAGCATGTGTGATTGTCTATAGCATTGCAATATGGACTCTTTACCGGGTTACAAATTTTTTTATGCCGAGCCAGCCGACCAAGACAGCGGAGGCTCTCCTTCGAGCCGTGTGGCCTCTGTTGCCTCGGCTTCTGGCTCTTGCGGCAAATAGCAATATACACCCGTATACCCATACACCCAGCATACCTCCACATACACCCAAATAAAGCAATATACACCCGTGGGTGTATGTGGGTGTATGGGTGTATATTTCTATTTGCCGGCTCTGGCAGTCTATTCAGGTGTTGTAGAACGGCTACATGAGCATGCTAATCTGGTAGGAGAAAACATAGGTTGCTTAATTTGTTTTTTTTTTTTTTGGAAATAATAACAATTTGCCAGGTCTTGCCGCCCAAAGTCCAATGATCGAACTCGTGGGCGCTGAGAGCTGTGAGAAACTCGCCGATCCTCGGGTGCTCAAGTCGCATCTCTGCGAGCGCGCAGTGCCCTCTCACGTGGATGCCAAGTACATTGTTGTCGCGAGGAACATCAAAGATGTGATTATTAGGTATATATATGTAGAATCTTTGTTTAAATGAATTTAATTTTGCATTCATAATATGAGTGCTAATATATTTATAGTGTTTTTTTTCCTTTCGAAATAAGAATAAACGACAATACTTTAGCTTGTATTTCCACTGCAAGCATGTCGCCGCCTTCGATTGGCCACACGGCGAATTCGCGGACTTTCTGCCACACTTTCACGAAGGTAAGGCTTTGGGGAAAAATAGAAAGATGGACCGAGCTCTTGATAAAATTGTCTATCTCTTTCCATATCTTTGCTTCTCTCTCTCTCTCTCTCTCTCTTTCTCTCTCTTTCCAGCTTTCTGCCCAGTTCGTATATTTCACCACATTATTTTTTTTTACATTTTCACCCTATTGATATGACTATTCTTCGTCAACGAATTTTTCTCTTCTCGCTCTCCCTCTAGCTCGCGCTCTCTCTCTCTCTCTATCTCTCTCTCCCTCGCTCTCTACGTCACACTCTCTCTCTATCTCGCTCTCTCTCTCTCTTCCTCCCTCTCTCTCTCTCACTCGCTTTCTCGATCTCTACCTCCCTTTCTCTTTCATTCTCTCTCTCTCTCTCGCTTCCGCTCCATACCTCCTTCTTATTCTCTCGGTCTCTACCTTCCTCTCTCTCACAATCTGGTACTCTATTCCTTTAACACGCTAGCACGACCGAAAACTGGCTATTTGTATTTGCATGCATATATGTGGAATATGACGGCTTTATCCGGTAATTGAAGGCAGTTCTCAATAATCGAGGAATGAAGAATTCCTTTTCAACCTTTTTTTTTTTAGCTTGGGCTGCCTTGTACTTCAAACATCTTCGCAGTTGGTTGCATGCGGAAACGCATGGCAAGCAGCACATTTTGATCGTCAAGGTCAGGCTTCGTTTGTTACTTAAAGGATGCTCCATCGAATGTTTGGCTAAACAAATCAAAATAGGGCATTTTACCTATAAAGTGTCCCGTGCGCAATAACCATTAGCTGCAACTGGCTGCAGTATGCCTAGTTCTCCCCTACCTGTCATTGTTTTCGAAAGGCTGTGTAGCTCGGCCAAACTTTTTTTAAAAGGGCGGGAAATTCGAACATTAGATCTTGACTGAGAGTTTAAGTTACGTGAGGGGCAGAGGTGCAAGAGGCCCGGGCCCAAGCTAGGGCCCTCCCTGTAGGGCCGGGTCGGGCCGGGCCCAAGCTTGGGCCCGGCCCTGGGCCCGATTGGGCCCGTTTTCCGTAAATTTGCAGGCGAACATGCTCACGACCGCCCTATTTCGTACTGGTCATACGTAATATTGCAGATTAGGATTCGTATTTCGCTTTTCAATGCAATAAATGAAAGATTTGTGAACAGTAAATCGAGCGAAAAAAAATTTTTATGATAAAGGGACGAATTTGAAGTAGGAATTTGACATGTTTAAAAAATCGGGCCTGGCCGGACCCAAAATTCAAGGGCCCGAAATCCGCGGGCCGGGCCGGGCCGAGATTTTAGGCCCTAAGGGCCGGCGGGGCCCAAAAAAGTTGGGCCAACTTGCACCTTTGGTGAGGCGTAGAGAATACACCGTAACCCCCCAATTAAAATGTTAATTTTATCAGGGCAGAGAGAATTTTTTGACTTCGGGACAATTTCAATGGAAGTTTCTAGCCCAACCTGACGTGAAAAACCAAGAATTATTTATTCGCCGGAGCTCTCCTTTGAAGGCCAAAAGACTGAGACGAAGCTCGCTTAGTCCCTTCGATAAGCAACTAAAAGATCAATGAGCTGGCGCTAAAGTTCTCAAAGTTTTGATTTCTCATTTATCAGTACGAAGACCTCATCAAGAATCCGACTGCTCTAATCCGCGATATTGGCGAATTTCTCGGCGGAAAGGCATCGCAAATGGTTCGCGATGACGACATTGTTCGACAGGTAAGAAAATAGAGCATTTTATTCGAAATAGATTTAGTAGCCTTTTTCCTTAATTTTTCAAGATCGAGAGAATAAAAAAACAAAACAATTCTTTTTCCTAAATTAATTATAATTATAATTGTAATTATAATTATAATTATATTATAAAGGTTGTTTGCGCATCAAGTATCGAGGAAATGAAGAAGAACCAATGCCGATGGCTTCCGGATAATTTATTGTGAGTTTGAAGGAGAAAAAAAACACGCCCTTAATTTGAAATTTTTTTTACTTTTTCGGATAACCAGAATATCAATATTCAATATAAAAATATTTTACGGGTTTTCTTACTTTTCGTCGCAAAAAGGAGAAAATCAATATACGATTAAAAAAAAGACTACATGCATACATATAATTTTTTTGTTGTTGAAGGCACCAGCCAAATAGTTTTATTCGACGCGGCGGAGTTGGCGGCTGGCGGGAGTTCCTGACTGAAAGCGAGAGTCGACTCATTGACGAGGTTTCCACTCATCATTTTTACGGATTTGAAGAGGTTTCCACTCATCATTTTTACGGATTTGACGAGGTTTCTACTCATCATTTATACGGATTTGTTGTTTTCAACGGATTTACTTTTTCACCCTTTTGCGTATTCAGTATAGTTTAAATATTCGATTTAGTAGCATAGATTTCAACGGGAAATCTTTTATATTTTCTATACAATTCTTTGTTGGATTTTTTAAAATACTAAGTTTACCTTTAAGGATTTCATAACTACATATGTACTACTTTATTGTTACGGCTTTCGTAACAACGGAAGTGCCTCAGAACAGAACTTTGCTTAGTATTATTACGGTTTTGGTAACAACTATTTTACCTCAGATCTTTGCGCGCGAGCTCGCTGGCACCGAGGCTGCGATGTGGTGGCTCGACGAGATGGCGTGGCACGACAAAGAAACAAACGGTTCGAGCGGGCAGCACTGATCTTTTTTGAGAGCACAATTTCGTCATAGTTTTTTTTTTGTTTATCGTTCTTCGCGCATTTGCCATCCTTGATTTCAATAACTTTTCCCGCCATGTACAAACATTAGTCTTCTAACAATAAGGAGAAATGCTCGATTTCGAACTATCCTTTCCCACAATATCCTTGGTTCTTGATATATTATCAGATTGCGAGAAAGCATTTTTCTTCTTCTTTATAATGACAGTTCTATCTCTCGCTATCTTACAATTAGCTTTGCGCTTTCTCGCGATGGACATCTTCTAGCGCTGGTGATTTGTGTATGTACAAATTTTTATGATATGTACATACATATGTACGAGCTGGGAGCGGTTTAAATTGTGGAGAATATAAGATCGCTGTGGAAAAAAAAAAGAAAAAAATAAGCAAAAACCTTGTTTCATGAAGTCTACTTTCACATAGGACAGAACGAGATAGATTGTTTGCTTGAATGAAAGCTTCCAAACGGCGAGTTCAGAGCGGTCACTCTTCTTTTCTCTCTAATAATAAACATCTGGCCGCCTCTTGCCTCTGGTACCCGCGCGAATACCATTCTCTCCGTATGTGTGTGAGTGACGAGACAAAAAAGTTAATGTAATAATGTTTAAATGGTTTTGTTTCCAAATTTAAATAAAATAAATGAACAAATGATCATTCAAAACGAATTGAGTCAAAATGATATGTCGAGGTGACTAATAAAAGAATTTGTTGGCGTTCTGCCAGAAATTCGTGTGAATCAGAGAGGCAGAGAGAGAGAGAAAAAGAGAGAGAGAGAATAGAGAGAAAAAGTGAGAGAGATATCAAGGATTTGGGCGGCTTTCCAAGGAGACAACTGACGCTTTCTCAACACAAAAAATGACGTGACACTCTTTCATCAAGAGAGCTACAGACAGACATGTGGTACTTGAGTAACTCTCTCAATTCATGTTCGCTCGCCCTCTTTTCCTCTCAGGACCAATTCTTGCTCACCCTCTTCCGCTCAGGACCTTCATCTACGTTTATATGAGTCATCATGATTTTTTTATGTTGCTTTTCATGAAAAGAAAAAAATAGAACAAAATAAACTTTCGCCTGTGTGAGTTCGCCCTCATTTTCGAAGTATTCTTCTTATTCAGAGGAGTCGAGAAGGATTAGGCGGCGGAATGTTTAAGAAGAACTGAACTTGCATTTTCTAGCTCGACCTGACCAAATAAGGAAATCTCCATTTCTCATGCACTCCTCATAGTCTCTCTCTGCATCGGAGCAACAGAGCACTTAAAACTCTCTTCTGAACCCCTTTTTAACGAGCAAAGTAGCCTTCTCGCTCTCATGCTCTCTCTCTCCTCCCTCTATCTCTCCCTCCTCTCTCGCTCTCTCTCTCGCTCTCTCTCTCTCTTCTTTTTTCTCTCCCTTTTCTTTCATTCTCACTGCTTTTTCACCTTCCTCCTCTCCTCTCTCCCAGTCTCGATCTTGTTCAGCGTATCTTTTTCTCTGAATCTTTTGATATCTACTGACTTTTTTCTTGATTTTTTTCTCCTCCCTCTTTCTCTCTATCTCTCGCTCTCTCTTCTCTCTCCCCTCCTAATGCGCAATAAACGACTGAAATATTCCTCAGCTACATAAGTCTCGTCTTGACGGACCGCGCCAGCCAAGAGTTTTTCGTTGGCTGTGAAGTGGCGCCATAGCCACTTTGAGCCACTTTGCTGACCTTGCTTATTGTCCGCATTTTCGTGTACCGTCTTCCTCCCCTGCCTCAGGATACTGTAATACTCTCTGTGCTATATTTGGCACTTATGTATGTATGAACACATGGACATCTGTATGTTCATACACTATACATAACTTGTTCATTTTTGAAAAGTTATTAAATGCTTTACTGGTTTTTCTTAATTTAATTATTTTAAAATATATTCTTTGTGTCATCCGCGGTTGAAATTATCTTCATCAGTAATTTCTGAAAGATTTTGCACGTAAATCAATTACAATCCTGCTTGAATAGCAAAGTATGAGAAATATTTTAAAAATTATTAAATAATAGTTAATGTGACTACTTTCCCTAATTTGTTAGCACTTTTTTCCGAGATCAAATTTATTTAAAGAAGAAATTATTCATAAGCCATTTTTTTTCGCAAAATATTCTGCTGTCGTTTTTGCAGTAAAAATGTATGTCAAAAATGTGCATTTGTTTTCTCTAATACCCAAATTGTACGGTCATTCTGATTTACTTTCGAATATTTCGTCATCATCTCCGAGCAGCAGAGCGCAGAGGGAATGACTATTCAGTTATCTGTGAAGAAAGGTTATGAAAACCACATCTTGCCTCTTATTCATTTAAAGGAGCATGAAACCCATTCTTTTCATGACTTAAGCTATTGCACTAGTCTGTATATGTCCTTCATGCGAACAGTTCTGTAAAGTAAAAAGATTCAAAAGTACAGCATTCGCGTGAAATTTGCATTTTAAAAAATGTGCCTGAATCAGGGAAATTTTTGGTGCTGTACGATATATTTCTGTTCTTTGTATGTTAAGCAGAAATTTAACTCCAGGATATTCACCACCGACCTGTAGGCGGGAAAATTTAAAAAAAAAACTTGCAATGTCGAAATAAATGAAAACAATCATTTCCAGTCCATTTTTCTCTATTCTTTTTCTTTCTTTATTTACGGTGCACATTAAGTAGCACACGTGGGTAAATATATATGTAACATGTGGAAGTATTCAAATGATATAGGATGAAACAATCAAGGGGCGGATAATGTAACAGTTGAGAGAGTACAATCTTTGGCAATTTGATTAAATGCCTTAGCGGCGCGGATAAAAAAGGAATGATTACGGATTGAGGAATGACTTTTAGGGTATGCTAATTTAAAAGAGAGGCCTCTGGTTCGGGAATTGTGGAAGTGGAAATGATGACAAATTATATCAGAGATACGGCGATGACCAAAAATAAGTCTACGAGCAAGAGTAAAATCAATGTGCTCACGACGGGATTGGAGGGAGGGCAGTGAAAGGACCTGATTGCGAGTATGACTATTGGGGAGATCATCTTTGGAAAATCCAAGGCAGCGACGAAAAATTATCCGTGTGAAATAATTCTGTGCTTTCTCTAATGTTAAAATGTCCTTTTTCATGCGAGGGGAAAATACAGTAGAGCAGGTTTCTAAAATTGGGCGGATATATGTAACATAAGCGAAAACAAGAACATCCTTATTGCAGGAGCGAAGGGAGCGAAGGATAGGGTGAGCTTTTGCTAATGCTTTATTGGCTAGAAATGAGCAGTGAGAGGAAAAAGAGAGCTTAGAATCAATCAATATTCCTAGATCCCGAGCGGAATCTACTGATTTAAGAACGGAACCGTTAAGGTGGTAAGAAGACTTAGGGTTCATAGAGCCTACGTGAAGAACTGCACATTTATCGATGGCCAAAGGGAGCTGCCAGCGATCAGCCCAAGCGGAAACTTCATCAATCGCTGACTGGAGAGAATTACGGGGGGCAGGAGGAGGAAACGATTGAAAGATCTTAATGTCGTCTGCAAAACAGCGAGAGTGTACAGAATGAGTAGCAATAAGGGATGGTAGATCGCTAGTATACAGAATGAAGAGAAGGAGGCCTATGACAGTTCCTTGGGGGATACCGCTGGTAACAGGGAGGGGACGAGAGAGAGAGGAGCCTACACGAACTACATATAATCGGTTGGCCAGAAATGCTGAGATCCAAGAGATAACTTTGGTGGGAAAAGAGAGAAGAGCAAGTTTGTGTAAGAGTTTTGGGTGTGAAACACGGTCAAAGGCTCGCGCATGGTCGAAATAGACAATATCGGTGGCATTTCTATTATGCAAGGCGGAGGTCCAGTGTTCAAGGCAATCTAAGAGTTGGAATTCAATAGACCTTTGGGGCCTAAAACCATATTGTTCATCCGGAAGAATACTAGCATCGATGCACCATGAGTGAAGTCTACGACACAGAAGCTTTTCAAAAAGTCGTGAAAACATACAAGTAATTGAAATAGGGCGATAATTTGTGGGATTTGAATAGGGTGTTTTTTTCTTAATGGGGATAACAACTGAAGACTTCCAGATAGACGGGACTGTGGACGTAACGAAAGAATAGTTAAAAATATACTCAAGTGCCTCGCTAATTGGAATGGCCAGTTTCTTAATTAATGAGAGATTAAAGTGATCTGGGGTCTGGCAAGAGGAGTTGGGCCAGGTCTCGATTAGACGACAAATATCATGTCTAGCAAAGACTAAAGAGAAGGGTGGAGGAGGAGTTGGCTGGTGATGGATTGGAAGGAGAGGAGGGAGAGAGCCATCATCTAAAGTAAAACTTCTTGCAAATGTTGAGGCTAAAAGGTCGGCTTTAGAAGAGTCAGAGTAACAATCAGTTCCGGAGGTATCTAGGAGAGTATCTACACCACGTGGTTTACTGGACGTGCGAGACCTGATGTAACGAAAAAAGAGGCTCTTATTCTGAGAGAGGACAGCATGTTTTTCTACGTTACGTGTGTACTTGTCAACAGCTTTGCAATATCGAGAATTAGCTGACGCGAAGGTGCGGGACTGATCAGTGTCAGCTGAAAGGGAGGCTAGCCAAAGGTCGAAGCGCTTATGCTGTAGTCTACGGATATGGTCAGGGGTACGAAAGCCGTGGGCACTGACACGTTTGAAAGGGACAAAAAGATCATCGATTGCTTGAAGAGCAGAAGAAAGCGAGGAGTACATATCATCTATATTAGAGAGAGCATGAAAAGGAGTAGGAAAATCAAATCGCAAAAGGTAAGATGAAGCAGCTAACTGGTCTACTTTGGAATAATCCTTGACAAAGGTATATGAGGGTTTAGCGTGGGATAGGGCTAGAGTGGCTTGAACAGACGAGTGGTCAGAGGTGTGGAATGGAGGAGTAACAGATATGTCTGAAATAAGAGAAGGGGTATTTGATAAAATAAGGTCTAAAACGTGTTGGTTGCAAGTCGGGGAAGGGGTAAGTTGAGCAAAAGAGGAAGAGAGAGTGAAATCGTAGAAAACTCTAGATGGTGCGGAGAGAGATAAAGTAGGAGAGGAAGGAGGCAGATGTCAGGGTATATCCGGGTAGTTTAAGTCGCCAAGAATAACAGAAGGGTGTGCACAGGTCGATAGATCGCGCAAGCGATTTACTAAAGTTGAATTGTGTTCGGCAGAACAACTAGGAGCACGATAAACTACTATAATACGGATGAGATCATCGTTAAAATTGACATCAACAGCGAGTAATTCAAAGGCATTTGCAATAGTTAAGGAGGTAAAGGTTTTGGTTGAAATAGAAGAGCGGACAAAGAGTGCAACACCGCCGCCCTTTTTTCTAGAGCGGTCTTGGCGAATAACATTAAAATCGGAAGAACCATTTAGAAGGAAATTGTCAGGGATTGAGGAAGAGAGCCAAGTTTCAACTACGGCAATGATAGCAAAAGATTGTCCTAAGAGAATAGAGAGTTTACCAATTTTGTTAACAAGAGATCGAGAGTTGCACATATAAAGACTGCATTTACGAGATAAAATTGGCCTGCGATCGGATGTCTTTAAAAATGGAGAGGGCCTGGTTGAGAGTAGAAAGGATAAGGAGAGGGGAGAGACAGATAATTGTGATTATAGGCGTTGAGAGAGGGAGGGAAGAATTGATTGATTGGAGGGAAAGACGGGCCGACAGAGAGAGAAGGAGGTTTGAAAGAAGGAGGAGGATAATTGGGAGTGAATGAGGGAGGAGGATGGTGAAGTGTGGAAGAGGGGGCATGAAGTTGGAATGGGTGAGAGACTGAGAAGGGCGTCGGCCATTAGTGACAGTGGAATAAGAGAGACGATGAGAGATGGGGGCAGCAACTCGGGGGGCAGAATGTCGGGAGGGCAACCTGGACGGCTGGCGCTGTCCAGGAGGGTTCGCATAGAAGCGAGAGAAGTCAGGGAGCTTGGGAGGGGAAGGAATGATGCCACGCTGGGCGAATGTGAGAGAGGGACGAATAGAACAGCGAGAGAAAGTAGGAGAGGAGCGAAGGAGGTGAGAAGAACGAATGGCTTGTTGCTGCAGAATAGAGTTGGGCAAAATGACTTTGACGGGGTTTGAATAGGAGCTCTTGTTGGTAAGAGGGTAGACAGAGACAGGCAGGGCGGAAACGCCAATGTGATCTAGCATTTGGGTAACGGCATTGTAATACGAGCTAGCTTGATGAGAGGGGGAACCAGAAGGAGGTGGGAGACCGGTAATGACAAGGGCCCTCCGACGTTCATGACGATCTCTAATTTCGTCCGTGGTTTCGCGGGAGAAGTCCCATTTGGGAGCAGAGATGGAAGGGGGAGCAACAGATTGGGCCATGTCAACATCATCAATAGGCTGAGAGACAGTCTCTGGAGCGGATAGTCTCTTCTCAAGGGATTCAAGCTTAACGGCCTGGGCTGCCAGCGTGGCGGAGAGGTCGGCGATGAGGTTGTCCTTGGCAAGACTGGCGGTCTCGATGGTGCTGACCGCGAGAGTGAGAGCGTTCAGCTTGGCCACGAGGAAGGCGATGGAAATCTACGAGGAAATCTTTTGTCATTAAGCGAAGATTCCCGAAGAAATATCGAAATATCGAAGAAAATATTTGAAGTTAAAATTTTTTCGAAAAGTTTTTAAGAGTCCGTGTGCACTGTTTATCAGTACAAATATTATAATAAAAGAGAAGTGCTCTACAGTATCTCGGCTGTTTTTTGCAGGTTTTTCCGCGCAGGAGTATTGGGTGTTCATGCTCCTTTAAGCTCTCTTTCTTTCTGCCGTTATCTCTCTATCTCTACCTCCTATACCTCTCTCTCTCTCTCTCTCTCGCTCTATCTCGTTTTCATCTTTTCTTCGCTCTATATGTTCCCTCAACAGTAAAGCAACCAAAAATTAATATTAATGGAATAATCGAGTGCGGTATCCTTGTGTTTTCACTCAATTTGTTTAATAGCTCATGAGAAAACAAAGAAGAACTGGGCCGAATAATGAAGCATGAATTTACAGAAGCAGGCAACTGAAAGAATTCGCTCGCTGTATGCTCTGACCACTATCCCATTCTCTGACCCCCTCTATCTCTCTCTCTCTCTTTCTCTTTCTTATTCTCTCTCTCTCTCTCTCTCTCTTTCTCTTTCTCCTTCTTTCTCATCCTCTTTGAATCTCTTTCTCTCTTTCTCTCTGTTTCTCTCTTTGTTTGCATTCTCATGCTGTATCTCTCTCTCTATTTATCTCACTCTCTCTCTCTCTCTCTCTCTCTCTTCCCATCTCCTAAATCACCGACAAGCTTCAGGGCGCGTATCGCAACTGTGCAGGCAAATTCATACAGCTGCTGCTTTCTTTCTCTGTTTGTCTTGGCCCTCTCTCTCTCTCTCACTCTTCTCTCCTTATCTTTCCTGCTCTCACCCACTCTATTTCTCACTCTCAATCTCTCTCTCTCTCTCTTTCTCTCTTTCTTTCTCTTTCTATTTCTCTTTCTCTCTCTCTCTCTCTCTCTCTCTCTCTCTCTTTCTCTCTTTCTTTCTCTTTCTATTTCTCTTTCTCTCTCTCTCTCTCTCTCTCTCTCTCTCTCTCTCTTCAATTTTCATTTCCTTCTTGCAAGCACCTGCGAGCCGGAGAGCCATCCCATTCGCAGAGATTCTCTCTCACTGAAAATGAGCAGCAATGGCCTCGTGTCTGAGACGAATAAAGTAGAGTGGGCCTATCGTCGCATGCCCCCGAATCTCTCTCTCTCTCTCTCTCTCTCTTTCTATCTCTCACAATCTCATCATCTCTCTTCATTTCTCTCTCCACATTTTTCTTAATCTCCCTCTATCTCTCACTATTTCTCCGCCCTCCTTTATCTCTCTCTCTCTCTCTCGCCATCTCTCTCAATGTCTGTAACCTTAGTGTCAGCCTTCTTTTCACCCCTGACCATTGACCGACTGTGACGCATCCGCGTCCTTTTTTTTTTTAACAATAAACACACTTTTTGGTACCGCATTTACCGCTTGTCTGTCGTTAGCTTGAATTTATACTAGCGCCAAATTTTTCCCATTAAAAAAAGAGTTCATGTAGACATTTACTCATTAAAATGTTCATCTAAATGTTCTATGCTGCTGTTCTTTTAACAAATGTTAGCTAATTGTAAGAAAAGAAAAGTACTTTTAATAGGTTTATAGAAAAGTTTCTTTCGAACGAACTCCGGTGGTTGCTCGGAGGGGGTGCTCAATCAGCCGGTGTCCTTCCTCCTTCTGCTCTAATGTCACTGTCAAAACGCGATCGCTTCGTACACGCTCTAGAGAGGGTTTGCTTCCTTTTTTTCTATTTTCTTTCTTTAGTCACATTTCTATTCCTGTTTTTCTTAGATATTCTTTTTTTTATTGCCAACGATCATAAAAGGATAGTTCTCAGACAATTGAAAAATAAAATTGTAAAACAATTTAAATAAAATGCTTTACATTTTCAACCCTTCCCGTCACTCTTGAATCTCCTTTTTTCATTTCATTTACCTTTTTATGCGAAAGCCCACGTCTGCCTTCTCATCTGACAACAGCTTGCGGCGCAGTCGATGGTTGTAGGCGAGATGAGAGAGTTAAGAGAGAGAGAGAGTTAGAGATTGAGAGAAACTGAAGGCAGCGAGACGGTTAAAGTCATTCGGCTGTTGATGGGAACGCGCAAGGGAGAGAGATTGAGAGAGAGAGAGAGAGAGAGAGAGAGAGAGAGAGAGAGGGAACGACAGTGTCTGGGTGGGGGGGGGGGGCACTGGAGAAAAGTTGAGGGGTGAGACGGGGGGGGGGGGGGGCAAAGGAGGGTTGGCCGTGGGGATAACACATGCGAGAGGAGGAAGAGATGAGGCAAGAAGGAAAGAAAGGGGAAAAAACGGGAGAAGGTGAGGGCCAGACTTCGATCGCCTTCTCTTCTCTGTTACCTTCGAAACAAGAAGAACAACCCGTGCTAACTCGCTTGCCACCGAGGCATCATGTTCTTGTATTTGCTAGTGTACTACGTCGTTTCTCTCTCTCTCTCACTCTTTCCCTCTTCTCTATTTCTCTCTCTCTCTGTATTTCTCTCTCTTTCTCTCCCTCTCTCCTTCTCTCCTTCTCTCTCGCCGTTTAGCCGTCGCCTTCTCTGCCTCTCTGCTTCTCTGCTCCCTTCGTTCTCCAATCAAATCTCACTGTCTCAGTTTCTCACCTCTTAACCTTTCCCACATCACGCTTCTTACATGTTTCATCTTTCAATATTCTACGTGTCACTTCTCTTTCTGCACTCTTTGATTTTAAGACGCATAAGTATGTATGCAAAATAATGTAAAGTTCGAAATTATTACTGACTTTTTTTGTTGCCTACCAAGATTCCTTAAAAAGTAACGCATACATTTAAATTCAATAAAAAAAAGCGAGCTACTTGAAATCTTCTATGTGTATTTCTGTCAAAACTTCACCATCTATCTGGATTCTCTTAGTTTGCTCAACCAATGGTGGTCTACTATTGTTTTCTGTCTGCGGCTCGTGTTTTACCGCAATACATCGGCCACTTGAACTAATCCGCACTCGAAAATGAGGATGAATGAAGAGAGAAAGCGAGAAGAGAAAGAGATAGAGAAGAGAGAGAGAGAAGGGAGATAGACAACAAGAGAGAGAGAAGAGAGAGGGAGAGAAGAGAGTGAGAGAAAAGAGAGAGAGTGAGAGAGAGAGAGAAGGGGGACCGAATAGAGAATGAGGAAGAGACAAAACTTATCTTCAGAACGAAGGAAAGAGGACACCATCTTACGAGGTTATACCGTCTAATTGTAAATGTCTATCCTAACAAGCGTTTATTTGTTTCGTTCTCTTTCCTTCTCTTCCCCTCTCTCTTTCTCTCGTTATCTCTTTCTCTCTCATATCGCTCTCTCCCTCTCCCTCTTTCTTCCTCCCTCTCTCTCTCTATTTCTCTCCTTCTCTCTCTTTCACTACCATACTCCTTGCAACCTCAACTCTCGAATATCCTCTTCTTTCCATCAGCCAACACTCATCTAATTCTATTCTCTAATCCCTAATGTAAACGAGCAGCATGGCTGTTTTCTTCCGATTCTTGAAAGAGACCGGTGACGAAGACCAGAAAGTGAGACAGATTAGAGAGAGAGAGAGAGAGAAAGAGAGAGAGAGAGAGTATAGAGAGGCACAGAGCGAGAGAAAGTAGTCAGAAGGAGAGCTAGAGAGAGAGAGAGAGAGAGAGAGAGAGAGAGAGAGCAGGAAAAACCGGGAAAAGAGAAGAAAAGTAAGATAGAGCGTTTCATTGAGAGATCGCCATGATGCACACTAAATTAATTTTAATTTTTTAAATATTTCTATTAATAGTGATCTCATCAGCTTCAGCTTTGTTATTTGAACTTTGCAACTGCTTCAGTAAGTTTTTACTTACGCTGTGTTCATTTTATAAGTAGTACCTCAAAAAGCGACTTTAGTAGAGAGCTCAACTGTCATCGTAGCGTAGATACATGCATATACATATGCATGTAAATATCAGAAAATTAAAATTCCGATAGAGCTTAATGCTTATGTAATTTAAAGCAAAGTTTAAGGTTTAGTCTAAAACTTAAGGTTAAGCCAAAGACCACACTTAAGATGTCGTCGATGGTGCGCAAGCTGTTCCGAGGCAGGAAGCGCAAGTCGACCGATGAATCATCGGCGCAAGAGGCCATCAACAACATCAAGGACACCGAGGAGCTGCTGCTCAAGAAGCAGGCGCACTTCGAGGCCAAGATCGCACAGGTCCCGAGAGGAAAAGATAATTCTACCGTATCCCAAAGTCTAGAAAAACGGTTCAGAGAAGCAGAAAAGATATCTATACCGTATTCTCAAATACTTGAAAAACGATAATTATAGCAAGTAAGTACAATATTCGCATACAACATTATTTCTGGGAAATAATCTTGAAAATGAATAAAATTTCTTATAGACATGGAAAAATGTATTTCAAAGTATGATGCTTGAAAAAATATAGAAATATTAAATATCCAAACTTCATCAGGAGAACAAGACGGCCGTCGATGCGGGCACGAAGAATAAGCGAGTCGCGTTTGCGGCGCTCAAGCGCAAAAAGTTATACGAGAAGGAGCTTGCGAGGTATTTTTTCTCTTTCGACAAGTTTTTTTTGTGGCTCCTTTAGTTTTTTTTTCTGATGAAAATTTTTTGTGTTGATTTATTAATATCTGTTTGATATCTCCTTAGACTTAGTATATTGAACAATTTGGAGAGATATATCTACGGTGCATATAGGGATCGACCTTTTAATGTGAGGAGGATAGATAAGAAAGTAGAGCATGAACAATGAAGATTAGAGGGAAGAAGAGAGAGAGACAGAGAGAGCGAGAGAGAAGAACGAGAGAGAAGAGAGAGAGAGAAGGGAGAGAGAGAAGAGAGAGAGAGAAGAGAGAGAGAGAGAGAAGAGAGAGAGAGAGAAGAGAGAGAGAGAGCCTTGTCCTTTTCCAGAATCGACGGTGTTCTCACACAGCTCGAATCGCAGAGGACCGCACTCGAGAATGCGGGCGTGCATGCAGAGGTATGTAAAAAGATATAGTAATTTAGGTTGATTTTTTTTCTCGCCAATTTATAAAATTATTTTAACTAATTAATTTTTTTTACAACTTTTCTTTCAATTTTCACTGTAGAAGAGCGTTCTTTTGAACTAAAAAAAAAACATTTTTATTCCACAATTTTTCCCAGGTACTCAACGTGCTCTCCGACGCGAACAAGACGCTCAAGAAGGCGAATCTCGATCTCGACATTGATAAGGTCAGAAAATCACAAAAATATTTTACGATTTATTTTTTATTTTTTATTTTATGCATAACACTCAATCCACTTACATGCATACAATACCTGCCTAATGTCGTTGTAGTATACATAAATTGAAATATCTGCATAAAAGCAAAAGAATAAATAAAATAACAGTAAAAAATAAAAGTAATATTTTGTTCAAAGGTCGCCGAACAATAACTTATCCAAAATACCTTAAAAAAGAATAAATATAAAAAAATATAAAAAAAAATAAAAATAAAATAAAATTTAAAGGTCGCCGACCTCATGGACGACATCACCGAGCAGATTGACACGTCGGCCGAGCTGGCTTCAGCGATCTCGCAGCCGCTCAACGGCGGCTTCGACCTCGTCGGCGAAGACGAGCTCGAGGAGGAGCTCGCGAAGCTGCAGGAGGTACACGCGCATACATACATTGTTACGCAATATGTAACAATTGAACTTTTCAGGCTTGGAAAGAAAGTTCTTCCGCGCGTAACAATCCTTTTTTTTCGAATTTTTTTTTGTTTTAAATTGTTAAGTCTTTGCCTTAGATGTTATGATAGTTATGATTGAGTCAATGAGGCCATTCGAGTCATTTGAGACATTATGGATAATCAGGAGATTCATGACATTCAGGACATCCAGGAAGCTGTGGAAAAGAAGCGGCCTTCCGCGTTGCCCGCGCTGCCCGATGCGCCAAATGTCCCTCTGACGCGCGCGCGCGCCAAGAAGGTGCGCTTAATTCTTTGTCAAGTTCTCTCTCTCTCTCTCTCTCTCTCTCTCTCTCTATCCCTCTCTCCCTCACTCTCTAATCTCTCTCTCTTTTCTCTCTTTTTCCATTTCATATTCTCTCTAGCTGCTTATTCTTCGCTTCCGTCAATGAGTCTATTGAAACTACGTTTTCTCCCTCTCTCTCTCTCTCTCTCTCTCTCTCTCTCTTTCTCTTTCTCTCCTTTCCTCCTTCCCTCTCTCACTCCCCTTCTCGCTCTCTCTCTCACTATCTCTCTATTTCGTAATCTCTCGTTCTAGCTGCATACTACTCGCATCCGTCAATTGTTTTTTCTGAGCTTTCTCTCTCTCTCTCAATCTCTCTCTCTCTTTCTCTCCTCTCTCTCTCTCTCTTCCATTTCAGCTCGAACGCGAGGACTCTGGCATGGCGGACCTCGAAGCGTGGGCAGCCGCGAATTAAAGTGTTACTCCACAAAAACAATATCCTCCAGAACAAATTCTTTCTTGAACATGTAAAGGAGCTCTTTAACCGATTTCACTGTCACGGGAAGAAAAATTGATTAGCTCTTAGATTGATTAATCACTCAAACAGCCTTAAACATTGTAGAGACGTGTACGGTATTGACCATAAGAGAGAGCTGTAACCGCATAATATCTGGTAATTTTTTATTGCTTTGTTTTTAATAGTTTTTAACGATGTGTATGTATGCCTGTCCTGCTCGATCTGCAAAAAAAAACGTTCTCAATTTCTTTCTTTTTGAGTTCGAAATGACAGCAAGAGTTTCGCGAAACTCTGTATTGTCTCTAACAACCATGTTGTATTACAGGCCTTTTGCAAGAGTAAGATTGTTTTGAATTTTTTGAACACACCTATTATGTACTCATAATGTAAAAATCAGCTATCACACTTATGCATAAAAAAATGACTTATACGTTTGAAAAAATTACGAGACATTTAAAAAATGAAGGTATTTCTTATTACTACATTAAAGGATTGGAAGTTGGAAAATGAGCAGACTACATATAGTATGTATGTATGAATGTATATAATGCAAAAAGTCTCATAATTGTTTATTCAGCTATTTTACATTTTCGAAAAATTTATAATGGTATGAACATATAAATTGATGCAAATTGTGAGCCATCTTAAGAATACAGTGTCAAAAACATTTCAGTAAAAGTCGCGGACTCCCTGACAAAACAAACTATTGTCGAAAGTTCTCATGTAGTGAATTATATACATATGTACCTACTTGTAGTACATCGAACTTTTCAAAGACAAAAACAATATTTCGCTAAATTCTTCCTAAAAGTTTTGGAACTTTGATCTTTGTTCCGTGCTCTTGAGAAATAACCATGAATTAGGCTAACTCATTTGTTTCACTTTAGGGTAAGTGTAAAAAATACGGCTAGGTTTCTTTATTTTATTGTGTTGTATTTTAATGAATTAAATGTATGCATATACCGCTTGACCAGCAAAAAAACCTTTCCAATGTTTTACCTTCTGAGTTCGAAAATAAAAATTTTTGCGATATTCTTAATTGTTGCGAAATTCTTAATTGTCTCAAATAAATTGTCTGCAAGAATAAGATTCTTTTGTTTGTTTTTAAACAAGCCTAATAAGATACTGATATGCTTTTTCTTCACGTTTTCAATTATGTAAAATAATGCATATGTAAATTGAAAATACATTTCGCTGATCCAAGTGATTTGCTTCAATTCTTCATTGATTATAATTTTTCATTGATTGATTGACACGGTTTATCGAATAGCGCATGCGTGGAATAGGAGATCAATGGAGGGTTTTCAGGGGTTGTACTCGATGGGGAGGTTCTTGCGGCGGACCATGCCGTCGCCCTGGAACCACTCGCGGCGGAACTGCTTGGCTGCGCCGTCTGGGGTGTTGGTCCACTCGATGGTGATGCGGGTGCAAGTATTATCTTTTTAATTACGAGAGATGCTTAAACAACTGATTAATAAAGATACTTTGTTTTTTTTATCATTTTGTATCTTATATTGTTATTTTTTAAAATAAAAAATATGTGAACCTGGCCATAGGCGAAGGCGTCGCAGGAGACAGCAACGAGGACGGGCTCCTTGGGGTCGAGGACGCCGCTGGCCGGGTCGACACCGAGACGCTTCATGTTCGTGGTCTTGAAGGCCCAACCAATGCGGCGCGCAGAGGTGTTCACCACCTGAAAATTAGAAACAATTAGCTAAAAATATTTTCAAATAGGGGATGGAGAATTCCGGACCCTAGGGAGGGAAGCTGATGAAAACAAACCTTGATGTGGTAGTTGTGCTTGTCGTCGTAGGGCGCGTTGAAGACGACCTTGGCGTTGGGCTGAGTGACGATGTCACCAGGAGGAACGGACTGAGCCATGGCTTGGAGGAGAAGTGGAGAGGAGAACAGAGAAGCACAGTAGGGAACTGATGGAAATGACTCTGGACAGCGGCTTTTATAGGCTTTTCTCAGTCGTGAAATTTTAATTTTAGCTAAAGTGCAACAAACTAATATTCAAAATTCGTTAATTCTCAATTGTTTTTATTCTCTAATGTTGAAATATAAATAGTACATTGAACTTCGCAAAGTAAAAAAAACAAAGCACTAAAAGTTTTGAACTTTGGTCTTTGATACGTGTTTTTGTGAAATAATCACTAATTTGACTAATAAAATTGCTGCACTTTAGAGGAAATGTAAAATTTCAGTCAGAGAAATTCGTATAAAAGGGTGCTTTCAGAAGCATTTCCATCAGTTCCCGACTGTGCTTCTCTGTTCTCTTCTCCACTTCTCCTCCAAGCCATGGCTCAGTCGGTTCCTCCTGGTGACATCGTCACTCAGCCCAACGCCAAGGTCGTCTTCAACGCGCCTTACGACGATAAGCACACCTACCACATCAAGGTTTGTTTTCTTCAGCTTCCCCCATCCCTAGGATCCGGAATTCTCCATCCCCTATTTGAAAATATTTTAGCTAATTGTTTCTAATTTTCAGGTGGTCAACACCTCTGCGCGCCGCATCGGCTGGGCCTTCAAGACTACGAACATGAAGCGCCTCGGTGTCGACCCGGCCAGCGGCGTCCTCGACCCCAAGGAGCCCGTCCTCGTTGCTGTCTCCTGCGACGCCTTCGCCTATGGCCAGGTTCACATATTTTTTTATTTAAAAAATAACAATATAATATACAAAATGATAAAAAAATAAAGTCTCTTTATTAATCAGTAGTTTAAGCATCTCTCGTAATTAAAAAGAGAATATTTGCAGGAGGACACCAACAACGACCGCATCACCATCGAGTGGACCAACACCCCGGACGGCGCCGCCAAGCAGTTCCGCCGCGAGTGGTTCCAGGGCGACGGCATGGTCCGCCGCAAGAACCTCCCCATCGAGTACAACCCCTGAAAACCATCCCTTGGTCTCCTATCCCACGCATGCGCTATTCGATAAACCGTGTCAATCAATCAATGAAAAATTATAATCAATGAAGAATTGAAGCAAATCACTTATATCAGCGAAATGTGTTTTCGAGTTACATATGCATTATTTTACATAATTGAAAACGTGAAGAAAAAGCATATCAGTATGTTATTACAAACAAAAGTTCAAAATAAACGAAAGGAATCTTATTCTTGCAATCTCTGATTGTTAGAGACAATTAAGAATTTCGCAAATAAATTCAATTTCAAACTCAGAAAGTAAAACA
>CALZFC010000248.1:7787500-7845000 GCA_945643635.1 Allodiplogaster sudhausi
TGTGTAATAGAGAAATGAGAAATAGATGGAATCATTAAAATAATATGCAAGTTTCAGTTTTTGTTGGAAAGGCTTTCATTCATTTGCGGAAACCATTAAAAAAGAAATATTACATATTTAAATTACTAGGCATAATAAAAAAAAATGTTTTTGGAGGAAATTGTGAAGCTTATTGTAGGCGTACTAGTCGACGGTCTGACTGGCCACGCTGGCTTCCAGGTCGCAAAGGAGATCAAACGTTAGCCACCAAAGTTTAAAAATAAATTTATTTATTCGGACATCGTACATCTTTTAAGAATAAAAAAAAATTTAGACGCTGCGGCTAGCAACAAAGCGACGCCAGCGTCGCTCGCCGCCCAACTAGAGAAGCTTGTGATCGACACGAGAAACGTCGCGGCCAAGCTGCAACTCAAGGAATTGGCAGCCATCTTCTTCGCCAAGGATGGTTAGCGATTTTATTTTATTTTTTTTTTCAGAAAAAAAATGCGCTGGGGTTTTATGTTCATGCCGATTTTAAATATGTCAACTAACAATATTTTTTCGACATACTACAGCATTTGTTACTATTATTACTATTATTACTATTATTATTATTATTATTATTATTATTATTATTATTATTATTTTGTAAATAATTCTGAAAATATATTTAGCACTCGCCAGCGACGAAAGCAGCTGGAGTCAGGACTCTGCTGGTGGGCCGAACGTCATCATCATCTCTGCAACTGACGACGACGACCAGGATGGAGTGGGTGACCAGCTTGACCAGCTCGCTACTCTGCCGCAAGGAGCAGGAGCTGACTTTACGGTGCGAGAAACTGTTCAAACTTTTTTTTAAAAATACCAATTAATTAATTGCCTTTTTTATGCAGAACGATATCCGATGCGTGTTGATGCAGCACACCGAAGTGTTCACGACGAATGACCGGTCCCTATTCTATTTTTATCCATGTATATCTATTAAAGGAGGTCTAATGCGAATAAATATTTTTACTGTAGCTGTTAGCCACTCTCCTGTTTTACGAGCTCTCTAATGTAAGCTGAAGAAAGGCGTTCAAAATGGTCCTATTGTACTACTGTAGAATCATTCACTGCATGATTCCTTAAAAGAAATGTTACTGTTTAATTAGTATTGTTTTAAATTGCTTTGTTACAGTACGCGCTGCAGAGAGAAGCTGGCCGCACTCTTCGCACTGGCCGCAAGCCATGAAGTGATTATTACTACGGACACATGGCTTGAGGTTGGGCGTGATCTTTGAAGTTTGATCTTTTGAACTTTGATACTGATTTTTCGTCTTATTCCATAAAATATTTATCTAGTTCACGTAGTGCTTGCTTGTAGAGAAATGAACGATGGGGAGGAACTAAATCTAAATATAAGATCGGGAGAGTTAAAAAGAGAGAGAGAGAGAGAGAGAGAGAGAAAGAGAAAGAGAGAGAGGGAGAGAAAGAAAGGAATTTCCAGTCTCTCGGATACGACTCTGCTGACCTGCGTGGTGCTCTTCCTGATTTCGACGTCTTCCGCGACTCTCGCGGCGGCCGCGGCGTTTTCGTGGCTGTTAAGGTTCTTTTCATCTATCGTTCTCTGTCTCGCTCTCTCTCTCTCTCTCATCTTTTCTCTTGCTTTCTCTCTCTCTCTCTCCCTCTCTCTCTTTCTTCCTCTCTTTGTCTCTTTATTCTCGTTCACATGACTATTTTGGCTGTTTCCCTGAAAAATCTATATAATTCTGTTCGAAAATATACATACATATGTATGTACATATCTCACGACCGTGCCAAAAATGCTTCTACTTTCACCCCACAAAACAATGGGGGGGGGGCTCATTCAAGCGACGGCGGCCCGAGAAATAGTTTAAGTTATTAAAAAAAAGGAAACAAATTGTGCTGTGTAAACGCACAATTGCGCAATAGTTTGAGAAAAAAATGTAAAATAAGAAGGAAAAAATTTCCCGCCTAATTAATTTTTATAAATCCTGATTTGAGCGCACGCTGACAGTGACGAGGGATTCCCTCGACAGTGAGCAGTACAAACAATACGAGCAATACGAGAAGATTGGAGTGGCGATCGAGAAGGAAGGAGTGGCTGCCAAGCTGCTCGTTATCTATGGAGCAGTACGTTGGTCGAGAGGGAGAGAGAGAGAGAGAGAGAGAGAGAGAGAGAGAGAGAGAAAGAGGGGTAAGAGAGAGAGAGAGGAGAGAGAAATGAGAGATAGATAGGGAGGTAGGAGAAAAAGAGGAGAGAGATATATGGAGGGAGTGATGAGAGAGTCAGAGAGAGGAGAGAGAGAGAGTAGAGACAGAGAGGAGAGAGGAGAGACAAAGAGAGAGGAGAGAGAGATATATGGAGGGAGTGAAGAGAGAGACAGAGAGAGGCAAGAGAGAGAGAGAATGGAGAGAGAAAGGGGAGAGAGAGAGGAGAGAGAGAGGAGAGATAGATAGGGAGGGAGGGAGGAGAAAAAGATCAGAGAGATATATGGAGGGAGTGAGGAGACAGACAGAGAATGGAGAGAGAGAGTAGAGACAGAGAGGAGAGAGAGTAGAGACAAAGAGAGAGGAGAGAGAGAGGAGTGAGATTTTGGAGCGAGAGTTAGAGTGAGCTAGCGCGTATTGTTAGAAGAATAATGTATAGTTTGTTATAGAGTGATTTAATTATTAACTTATTCTTAAATGGGAAAAAGGAACTTGTGCTTTTGTGCCTACTCATTCATTCATAATTAACTCGCAATGATGAACATTCGATTTATTGAACAAGATGAGCGTGCAGAAAAAAAAAAGATTGGAAAAAAATTATTGAAATTGAAGTAGCATAGAGAGAAGGCGCGATAGTGAGGATAGAGAGAGTAGTAGAGAGAGAGGGTCTGAGAGATATTAAGAGAGAGAGAGTGTGTGTGTGAGAGAGAGAGAGAGAGAGAGAGAGAGAGAGAGAGAGAGAGGAAGTCTTCTTTAGCCGGTTGGTGCACAGCGGAGGACATTTCGGTGACGAGCGCGGAAGAGAGCGTGACACCGCGCTCCTCCTCCAACAGACTCGTCCCGATGGACGCCAACGTCTGGGTGCTGCACAGCGGGCCACCGCGAGAACGACATGTCCAGGTAAGGGGCCAAGTGAGTCTTGGTAATATGAGGGGCAAGAGAGGGAGAGAGAGAGAGAGAGAGAGGGAGAGAGCGGAAGAGAGAGCTTAGAAAAGAAAGAGAAACAAAGAGAGGGAGAGTAGAGGAGAGAGAGAGAGAGAGAGAGAGAGGTTAGACGAGAGAGCGAGAGAGAGAGAGAGAGAGAGCTTAGAAGAGAGCGAGAGAGAGTGTTTCTTAGTAACATGCCAATGGAAGAGTAAAAACTTTTTTTTTTTTTTAATATTTTAAACGTTTCAATAAACGCATTTCCTTTCTATTACAAAATTGCATTTCCTTCACTACTCATAAAAATTTATAATTTTTTTACAACTTTAAATAATAAAAAAAATGTCGTTAACTTTGTTTTTATCTTTATAATGCAACTTGAAAAACCTTAGGATATAAATAATTTGTTTTAATATGTACATATATTTTCATTTCCTTTGCAGAAAAGAGAATCCGCCTTCTCGACGCACACCATGATGTGCTTCTTCTCAATCGTGCCGCAATAAAGGACGAGATACAACCGAAAAATGACTAATTTGAACCGATTGCCGATTTTGCTAAAATGCAACAACATTTTATTGTGATTCGATTCTTCAACGAAAATAAAGGATCCCAGTCATTCTAACATGACCTTCACTTTGCTTATATATATTTTCTTTTTTTTCTATTCGTTCTCTTTTCACTTCATATTATTTTTACCACGTGTGTATTTTCATTCACATTTGCAACACGTAATAAATTGATTGATTATACAGTTTTTCTGGTGTTCAACCATTCAGCTAGTACTTCTCTGTTTCTTCAACATTACTGACCGCTTCATTCATTCATAACTTAATTTAACTCATTGAAGAACTTACAAGTGGTATTCTTTTTCTTCTTCTTCTTCTTCTTGTGTACATATATTCTACTAACATTGTTTTTTTGCTATATTGAGCTCAATGTCACAAAGACTGCCTAGCACTCGGACTTCTCTCTCTCTCTCACTCTGTCTCTCTCAGCCTTGCCATTTTCCACGCGATTCTCTTACTAGATCATATTGTACATTCATGACATCGTTAATACAAATAAACTTCTCTTATCGTGTCATTTCATAGAGTTTTGAACATTTTCATGCTAGTTCTCAGTAGAAGTTCAACCAGGAATGCACACTAAATCCATTATTCATAAGTAATCCCGGTTGAATTTTTCACGCAATTTTCTTGAAGCTGAACACCCCAGCCTGGAACGTTTAGCAGTAAGAGTTCAAAATGGGTGCAGATTTTTTTTTGTTGTTGTTCATCTTCTCGGAAGATTGAATGAACAGCAGTGATCTGGATGGTTGCCAGAAAATGCAGTGAGCAGGGGACAGATCAATATAAAGGTGAACGAACACGAGCGGAAGGACCAAAAATGAGAGAGAGAGAGAGAGAAAGAGAAAGAGAGAGAGAGAGAGAGAGAGAGAGAGAGAGTGAATGAGAACGATAAATATAGAAGGAGAGTGAGCAAGAGAAAGAACGGAGAGATAGAGAAAACGAGAGAAAAAAAGAGAAGAGAGACGAAATAGGCTAGAAATAGAGAGAGAGAGAAGAGAGAGACGAGCGATAGAGCGGAAGGAGGCAGGTCAATCGGGCTGTGTGCTCTTAATGCCAAAAAAATTAATTAGACCAAATTTCAGGGGAATCTTTATCGGCGATTTGCAAGAAAAATGGGCTCCAGAAAATGTTTTGCTGCTCTGTCTCTAAACGGCTTGGCATAGCCTGGAAGGCTAATGAAGTGCCGTGTGCTTTAGAGTCACGTTTCAATTAGAGAACCATTACGAGCGAGGCACATGTATAATTGCCAGAGAGAATGATTTTGTCTCATCAAATATGAACATATGTACATACATCAATTATTACGAGCAAATTAAAAAGAGGTGACACGGTGCCTAATAACGAGCGAACTTTAGTTGGGCGAGTATATGTACTTACATAAGTGACCAAATTCACAACAGACTGTACTTAAAATGTTGCCTTCAATAGTCTCTCCATCGCCTTCTTTTTATTCTTGTTCTTCTTAACAAAAAAAAATATGGTTTGAAACAACATTGATTCGGAAGAGAAGCAGAAACAACATTGTTTCAGGTTGGCATCCAAAACATTTGTTGAAGAGAGGTAGAGACATTGAGCAGGAAAGGCGCATTCTCTGGAAATCTTGTGAAAATATACTGCTATATTGCTATTTCATGTTCTTCCGTTTAACCCTCCACAATGTTTGTCTTCGTTCGATTCTTTATAAGTTCTATTTCCCGCCAAGTATACATATATCGACGCAATTCTTATCTGCTTGGTGAAAGTTAATCATTTCTTATCTCTAGCATGCTCTTCGTTCTGCATGCCACTTACTGTTAGAATGGGTGCACTGAGAGGAGGGAGAAGAGAGTTAGAGAAAGAGAGAGAGAGAGAGAGAAAAGGAGATAGCAAGAGAGAGAGGAAAAACGTAGAAAGAAAGTGAGAGAGGTGGGTTAGAGAAAGAGTGAGGAGAAACATATAATGAGAGAAAAAGTGTAGGGAGATGTTGAGAGGGTGTGACAGAGAGAAAGGAATAGATTGAATGGGGAGCGAAAGAAAAAAACCATTCAATCAATTTGTTTATCGCATTGACCGGTTTAAGAAGCAGACAGTATTGGGAAGTATACATGAAGTAGTGAATTCGATGGGGCGGGTCAAGCAATTGAGGGTAAAAGAAGGAAGAACAAGAAAACAAAAACGAAACGAAACAAAACAAAGAAATTATGCTAAGGTGTTGGCACAATAGGCTCGGAAAGATGATAGTGAGTTGGTTGAGACAATTTGGTGTGGTAGCGAGTTCCAGTGTCTAACATCCCGAAAGGATAAGCAAGAACGTCTAGAGCGCAGAGATCGGAGGGAGGAAGCGAAAGCTTGAGCGAATGACCACGAAGGGCGGCAGAGTATTGAGAAGGAAAATAGAAGAGTCGAGAAGGGTCTATTGGTGTAAGATTACGCATAATTTTAAAAGTAGTGACAAGATCATTAACATGTCTACGATGCTCAAGGGGGAGGAGGCCGAGGGACTTCATGCGTTGGTTGTATGGTGGAGGCATCACAACACGTTTAAAAATGGAACGGGTAAAGCTACGCTGAACTTTTTCAAGAGAGTTGATATGCATTACAGAGGAGGGGTTCCACACTTCGGATAGAGAGTCTAGAATGGGGAGAACATAGACCTTATATAAGCGGGATAAGGTAGCAAGATTTCTAGTTTTAAAGGAGCGTAAAATGTATGCACACCTAGCAGACGCTTTCTTAGCAATAATACCAACATGTTCGCTATGTGAGAGTTCGGTGTCATATGTGATGCCTAGATCTCTAAAAGAAGATACAATAGGTAGTGTTATTCCTCGAAGTTGAAAAGAAGGGGGAGGATGACGCCCTATTGGCATGATCACGGTTTTGTCAAGCGAGATAATAAGGCCCCATTTATGAGACCAGGCATCTATTGCATCTAAAGCGGATTGGAGGAGAGGTGCATCGTTAAATGTGTACAGCTTAACATCATCGGCATATATTGTAAAGTGGCAACCAGAGGGGATACATTCAGCAATATCGTTGATATAGATCAGAAATAACAAAGGTCCAAGGCATGTTCCCTGATTCACACCATTAAAAATTGGATTAGAGTCTGAAAATGCATCATCAATAATAACTGACTGAGTTCTATTAGCTAGAAACGAATCGAAGAAACGCAAGAGGCTACCCGATATACCTATTTGGGAGAGCTTATGGAGTAGATGCTCTCGAGGGACAGTGTCGAAGGCTTTGCTAAAGTCGATAAAGGCCAAACTAATATATTGGCAAGAATCTAAAGAAGAGTGCCATTCATGTAAGGTAGTTAAGAGGGCATGCGAGACAGAGTGTCGGGGGCGAAACCCGAATTGGAAAGGCGAAAGGATGGAGTGCTCGTCGAGATAGCTAAATAACTTACGAGAGATGATGCGTTCCATAACTTTAGATAACGAACATGTGAGAGAGATGGGCCGATAGTTCACACAGTCTTGGCGAGAGCCTTTACGTTTAAATACAGGGCGAATAAGAGCATGAGTCCATATCCTGGGAATTCTACCAAGCATCATTATTCTGCTAAATATGATAGTGAGTGGGGTACACAAAGAGTCGGCAGCCTTTTTAAGAAAAATGTATGGTATCTTGTCGGGGGAAGTCGAGTTACGGCAAGGAAGCTTAGAAAGAGCTCGGTGGATGACCTCAGAATTGAATTCTATATAGTCTAGGCCACTGAAGCTATGACAGGTGTGATGGCTTGGCTGAGGTGGAAGTGGCGGAGGTTGGGAGGCAGGAGTAGAACAATCTTGAAAGAAATTGGCGAACGCACGAGCCTTATCAATTGGGCTTGAAAGCATTCCAGATGAAGTCGTAAGAGGGCCAATTCTAGTATTCTCCTTAATACAACCATTTGCATAACGATAGAACAAACGAGTGTTACCTTTAGATGAGATTCTATTCTCTAGTTGTCTCCTATGATTATATATTGCCTTCTTAAGCTTTCTAGTAGCACGTAAAAACGGAGAGAGACCAATGGAGAATCGAGAACTATAGAGGCGATCACAGGCCCTGGCAAGTCGTTGAACATTACTGGGGAGTTGAGGGTGGGAACGGATGATATCTCGACTTGGGACAAATGTATCTATAACAAAATGAATTTTCTCTAAGAAAAGGGAGTACATAGAATCGATGTCGTCAGAAGAGCCTAAAAGAACAGTCCAATTAATCGAGCTGAGAAGAGAATTGATCAGTGACCAGTTGGCATTCTTAAAATCTCTAATTGCAAAAGAGGTAGGAATAGTTGGAGAGGGAAGCATGTGAGAAAAAACGACGGGAGAGTGATCCAGGGAAGGGAGAGGGGGGAGAACTTGGCAAGCGGACACGGAGGAGCCATCGGTTGACAAGACTAGGTCAAGGAGTGCAGAGTTGCGGGTCGGTTCGATAACATGTTGGGTGAGAGAGTGTGTATGGCAGAGAGACAGAAGGGAGGCGGCAGAGGGAGGTAGAGAGAATGCAGCAGACACAGAGAGAGGGTCATAAGCAATCCAATTGATTTCAGGACAGTTAAAGTCGCCAGCAATGATATGATTATGAACAGAAAGTTCAACAATAGTGTCATGAATGGTGTCAAGACATGCAGAGAAATCAGCTAGAGGGCAGGAAGGGCTCCTATAAACACAGTGGAATACTAAGGTAGATGACTCAAAAACTATCGCGACCGAGACTAACTGACAAAATTTGCCAAAGGTAAGAGAGTGTACTTGGTAGGACTGAAGCAAAGAGTCGGCAAGAATACAAACACCACCACCTAAGCTATCGCAGACTCTATCACATCTGAATACGTTGTAATCGGCACTTAGGGAAAGCATAGCATCTGAGACAGAATTAGGAGTGGCCCAAGTTTCTGTGAGCAGAAAGATACTAGTTTTATGGCAGGATCGAAAATAATCTAAAATGGGGAGCTTTCTACCAACAGATCTAATGTTAATGAGGGCACAAGAGATAGAAGAAAGAGCAGAGCAATTAAGAGCAGAGGAGTTGGAAATGGCAGAATGGGGAGCTACCTAATGGGTGGGGATAGGATGAGATGGTGGCCGACTCTGTGACGGCGAGAGAGCACCGAGTGGAGTCTGCTTGGTTGGCTGCTCGTCCATCGGCGACCCCTCGATCCTTGGCATCAGATCGAACCGGCCCACCTTCGTCTGCACGGACATCTCGTGGCCGTCGTGGCTGCGCTTGCCGTTGCTGCTGCCTCTGCTGCTGCCTCTGCTACCGCCACGTCCACGCCCGCGCGTGGTCGACCGCCCGCGGCCAGAGGAAGACGTGAGGGGACGGCCAGACTGGCCAGCCTCCTGCTGCTGGCGACGCTCGAGCGCCGCCCGACTGCGTGGCGGGAGCTCTCTCGGGTTACGGAGGCGGCATACGCGGAGATCGCGCACGGAGTGCTCGAGTCGCCCGGCCGCAGCGTTTCGGCGGCCGCAATCCCGCCTGAGGTCCGCGTCGTACTGCAGCTGCTGCTGCGTGTAGTCGGGGCGGCAGTAGAAATGGGTGGTCTTGGCGAGGTCGGGTAGACAGCGAGACACTCTGACGTGGGACAGGAAGAGGTCGCGTGTGGCTTGGTCGGGGAACTGGATCTTGAGAGGTCGTGGGCGAGTGGAGTTGGGAGGTCGAGTGGGAGGGTGCCTGTGGCAGCTGACGTTGCCGAGGGAGGTGCCATCGGGAGAGAGGAGAGAGCGAACGCCCTCCGTCACGGCACAGCCAATGATGGAGAGAAGGATGGAGCTGTCATGCTCGGCCGTCTCCCGGTCGCTGTCCTTCTCTTCCAAGCCAACGATCACAGCCCGTGTGGCCTTCTCCCGGATGAGAGGCTCGGCCTCCATGGTGCGTGCGACTGCTGACGCGACGGCGGCGTAGGAGAGGGGACCGTCCTGGGAGCGAGGGGAATGGCTGGGAGAGACGATGTTGAGGAGGGTGTCGGTGAACCGGTCAAGGGACTCGGACAGCTTGGCCAGGAGGTTGTTGTTCTGCTCGGCCGTCGACTTGAGCAGCATGTCGAACTTCCGGTCGATGTGGGCGGCGAGGGAAGCGGACACTTTGTCGGCGACAGTGGAGACGAAGTCAGGGTCAGGGAAGAAAGGTGACTGGGATTTCTTCCCCATATTGATTGTCATTGATAGAAGGGGAGACAGCTCCCCTAAATTCATACATATTTGCGCGCAATTGTTCACATGAACATTTATTTATTTTATTTGTTATTCATACATTGTTGTGATCATGATGTTAGCACCTGTATATATGTAAATCATAATCGTAGCCTTCTTCCTTCCTGATATTTTCATGTCACATGCAGTGCAAATTGTCACAATTCTTTTATCTCTCCCTCTCTCTTTATCTCTCTCTCTCCCTCCCTCTCTCTCTCCCTCTCTCTCTCTCTCGCTTCATGTTTTGTTGCATTTGATTACAACAGCATTTCCAACCAACTGTAACAGTTATAAAATAGAGAGCTCCGAAACATTTGTTGATATGAGATGCTATCGTTGACAAATCGTCGGTTATAACAAATCTTTATTTGTTATATATTTTTAGTGTGTCCGCGGGTATTACGGTAGCGTTGACGAGAGTTCTTGACGAGTTCTTGAGGTGAACTGGATCCCTCTCGTCTCGCAGATCAAGTCCAGCGTGCAGCTGCTTGCTGGCGACAGTGAGGGAGCACTCGAGACACAGCGGCAGTTCGTCCGGCAGTGCCCGGGCATTTCACAGGCTTGTGTCTTCATCTTTCGCTATTTTTAAATCATCTCTTAAAAACACATATTTCATAACAGATCACCTTAAACAAAATACTCTACGTTTTGAAAGATATTCTTAGACTGTGTAATTAAAAAAAGCAGAGTAAACCTATATAAAAAAAACAGGCGACGATTCATATTCTTCTTCTTTTTTTCATTTACATATTGCATTCCCCAGCACAAGGTCGGTTGCGTATGCGTAACAATTTTAATTAGTCATTATAAATCGACGGTATGGAGGAGTGTTATCAGGTGATAAAATGAGCTGATAAAATAAATCAATAAAATGGATCTCAATCGATAAAACGAGAAAGGGGGTGGCTTTCCTCTCAGGTGACGTCACTTGTACAGCTGGCAGCGGGCGATTGTGAGGGCGCATGGGAGACGCAGAAGATGTGCGCGGAGAACGTGGGCGGCATCCTGAATTCGACGCCCGTCCTCGGGCACGTGAAAGGTTCGTTAGATATCAAAAATCAAAGATCAAAGATAAAGTTTCAACATTTTCTTTTTCATTCATTCATTCAGGCCTATGAGCATTACTGTCTCATGGATCGAAAAGATTATTTATATAAAAAAAAATGGCTGCAAATTTGTTCTCATAAGCATATATGTATAAATTTAATAAATAAAAATTTATTATTAATTATATATATATATATATATATATTATACGGCCCCTTAGAGCCGGCGTCCACCTCATCTGCAACGACAAAGAGGGAGCATCGCAAGCATTTGTCGCCGCGAATAGGACTTCAGTCATCATGGGCACGGGAGCCGTTGGTTAGACATCAGAGATCAAAGAGCAAAGTTCAACTTTTTCTTCTTCATTCATTCATTCAGATTTATCAACAGAAAATAATTAAGTAATATGATCATTGATATGACTGTAATATGTAAATATGTAGGTATATTATGTACATACATACATTCAATTGCATCATGCGTGCATTTTCAAATTGACTCGTGAATAATAAATATCACGGAACTCTATGTAATTGTCTCCTCTAACAATAAGGCTTTCTCACATTTTTATGACGTACATGTACATACTCATTTCCATGAGCAGATACTCTATTTTTTGAATGAAATATAAACAAAAACGAATGATGATGATGAAATACTTGTTGGGAATGCCGAAAAAAATAATAAATAGCAAAATCCATTTCAAGCTGGCCTCGTCCGCGGTCCTCTCTGCGCGGTTGCCGCTGGCGTCGCCGCAGGCACGGCGCACGATGCCGTCCATTCTTATGTCGCAGAAGAGTTTGTCACAATTTTATTTAAATTATTTATTTATTTATTCATTTATTTTTATTATTTATTTATTTATTATTTACATATTTATTTGTTTGTTTGTTTGTTTTATACGACGAGAGCGGAGAGCAAAAACAAATGAATGAATGAATACAAATGAATCTTTTTTTTCTCTATCTCTCAATATATTCTTTAAATTAAAATATTTTGCTTCTTTTTTATTACTTTTGTTTAATTTTTGAATAAATAATCTAATGAAAATTTTATTTAAACAGAAGAAGCTATTCAGAGTACTTTTAATGGTCTTATTAAATTTGTTTTTTATAGGAAGAAGGGCGTCTGGGCTACAATGGAAGAAGTCGCGAATGCTGATTGTGAGCAAAAGGCTGGGCCTGTCTTCGATCTCGTCTCTGGCTAGTTTTACCTTACCATTAATGATTTAGGGCTCTCTCTCTCTCTCTGTGTTTGTGAGAGAGAGAGAGAAAGAGAGAGAGAGGAATATTGAAAGAGAGAGAGAGAGAGAATATATAGAGAAAGAGTAAGATTGAAACAGCGAGAGGTGAAAGAGAGAGAGAGAAGAGAGAGAGATCACGAGAGAGGAAGTATGATTGAAAGGGAGAGGAGAGAGAGAGTGAGAGAGAGAGAGAGGGAGAGAGAGAGATAAGTGGCACAGATGGAAACATTAAATTAATTGTGAAATTATTTTTGATTGAAACGTTATATTGTAGGCGTAATGTTCGACGGCATAACTGGCCACGTTGGCTTCCAGGTCGCAAAGGCGGTCAAACGTTAATGCACCTTCTGGCGCCAATTTTTAAAATTCCCTTGCCTTATCAAAACATATTTATTTGTGCCAATGTGTATACACTCCTCTATATTCTCTCGTATCCATGGCGCCTTTTTACTTTGGCCAAAAAAAAGTTTTTAAGTGCATTAATTTTTTTTACTTTAGTTTTATTACGCAGTAAAATAAAGAGTTTTGTAAATAGCCAGTTTTATTTAATATTTTTTTTAATGGTGATTATTTTCAAAAGCCACGGGCGCGGCAGCGGCGAAGAGGACGCGGCGTGCGGCTGCACGGCGACGTCATCGAGCGAATAGAGCGGCTGCGAAGCGAGAGGCTGCCGCTGGCGGCGATAAAAATACGGTGGCTGCCGCCATGCAAACACTACAGACCGAGGTGGGCAGAGAGCCACGCGGAATTAGAGGATCACTCTGGCCGAATTTTTTTTCACGCTATTGATATCTGGCGTTTGAAAAAAAACGCCCACCCCCCCCCCCCCCCCCGCCCACCCCCAACCATAAAATTCTTACAGTATTCGGGAGGTTGGAATTTTTCGGAACGCTGTAATTGTGTTGTATGCTTTCGAAATGGCGCAGTACACCGCTTCCATCTCGTTTTATGTGGCTTTCGTTGTATATTTGTTTATTTGATTTCAGTGAGAAGTTTTAATGCCGCCTAATGTTTTCTGTGCTTCAGTTTTGAAGCCAAGCGAAAAGTGCGATCAGTGGGCTCTTCGCTATCATCAGCTCCGACTATGTTCGTATTTTGTTCATGATCTCTCTCTCTCTCTCTCTCTCTCTCTCTCTCTCTCTATCTCGATGTTTGCGTGTATTGCTTTTGCTTGTGTTGCTGCTATACTTGTTAGAAATATATGATATATAAAAAAAATTTGTTCGTCGTGGCAATGCACAAGGAGACCGATGCATTTGGCAGTCATGGAACCGCGACAAGTGTGTGGTTTGTTATTCGTTGTTATAGAAGTGGGAAGGACAGGCAGGCGTCGTGGTCAATAGAGAGACAGAGTTGTAGTCGAAACGAATCTAATCGCTATGAACACATACAGTCATGATCATATAAAGTACAAGACAACAAAAGTGTTGTGTCCTCACGTAGGGGACGAAGGGTCCTTCACACAGAGGGACAGGGAATAGAATGCGGAAGACGAGACGAGAGCGGGAAAGGGTTTATTGAGAGAAGAGGGGAAAGGAGAATGGGAGAATGGAGACCAGCCGCTCGCGAGGTGAGAGGAGGAGGGAAGTGACTGGGAACACGAAGTAACCGAATGAGGCGGGAAGCGACGGGGAAGTGACTGACCGACGCTGAAGATTCCAGCCGGGGGTTTAAATACTATTCGAGCTGGCAGCCTCACGTAGACGAGTATAACAGGACTCACAGAGTCCATACGCAAAAAAAGTCATTGCCATTCATTCATCTAGCGGTAGCCCACTTTCCAATGCCATATCGTCTATCGAAGAATGGGTATCTAGGTGGCATCTACGAATCAATGCCGATAAATGTGCCTTGCTTCATTGTGGCCCCAACAATCCACGAATTCCTTCATTTATTTTTGGTACTTCTATTTCAACTTATGTGCGCGACTTGGGTGTTCTCTTTTCTAACAATCTCTCTTTCCGTCAGCATATAATTAATATCGCAAAGAAAGCCAATAAGCGCACCAACTTTCTCTTTTTGTGCATCCGTTCACGTTCTTCAAAGACGCTTATCTCCGCCTATAAAACGTATGTTCGTTCAATTATAGAATATGCCTCTCCTGTATATCATCCGCACTTGCTGTGTGAAAATAAGCTTATTGAAAATGTTCAAAAATATTTCTTAAGGCGTCTATATGCTCGCTGCAAGCTTAATTTTAAATCGTATGAGGATGCTTGTAAGGAATTCTCTTTACCTACCTTGGTTATGCATCGCAACATTGCTTGCTATCAGATAATGTTTTCAATTTGTTCTGGCTCATCTGACTTGCCGGTTTCATTATTTTTCAATCTTAAAGCCTCACGCACTAGGGGTAGATCTTCCAAACTTGTACCTCTCTTCCGCGCTTCTGACAATACTCTAAGAAACTCGATTTCTTATCAAACTGTCCATCTTCTCAATAGCCTGTCAGATGATGATTTCTCAACCCCAATTTCAACCTTTATAAATTCTTTGACTGAAAGATTAAAAGATATTTCTTCTCCATTGTAATGACTTGCTGGGATTTATCCTATCCTACTTCATTAAATAATAACTTTAGGATCTTTAGCTTTTTTCAATTATTTTAAATTTTTCTTTCCGAATTACATAGATTTACATAGATTTGTTTATCTATCTATGTTTTTTGTATTGCATATAAGGGCATATGCCATTGCAATTGTATCTCATTAAGTAACATCTTGTATGAGAATAAAGATTATAAAGAATATAAATGTACATAGTACATATTAATATGAGTAGTTATTTACATATCTACTCAACAAAAAGAGTCCAGGAACATAGATTTTGTTTTTTTTTTGTCGAGGACACTTCTGGGATTCTCGGCGAAGTTTTTGTTGTAATTCAAGCGGGCCACTTTGTTGCTCCTTCTCATACTTTTCACCCAGTGCAATGTCGTCGTTAACAATTGTGAACGGATTCACAATATATTTTTTCTCTATCTTTCTCTCTCTCTTCCTTCTCTCTCTCTCTCTCTCTCTCTCTCTTCACCGCTTCTTCGCCCCTTCTTCTTTATTGCTTTTTTTCTTTTCCCTTTTTTTAATGATCTGACTGTATGGACATATCCCTGTATCGCTTGATCTGCAAAAAAGCTCTCATTATCAAGCCTTTTGAGTTCGAAATTAAAGCAGCCGCACATGTAATCTTGGTCAAAGTAGCGTTGAGGGGTCGACGAACACGAGAGACAGCGCTCAGCGCTCGTCGACCCTTCCACGAACCTCACCGCAGCCTACCAAATTGTTTTTTTCGGCTTTTACATTTTGTATTTCACTTCTTCTAATCTCTGTGCTAATCATTTGTAATAGGGAGAGAAAGATTAAGAGAGAGAGAGAGAGAGAGAGAGTGAGAGAGTGAGAGAAAGAGAGAGAGAGAGAGAAAGAAAGAGAGAAAGAGAAAAAGAGACAGAGAGAGAGAGAAACGTAAAGAGGAGAGAGAGAGAGAGAGAGAGAGAGAGGGAGAGAGAGAGAGAGAGAGCGGCACGGCATGGAGAAATAAAAAGAACTTCACAGATTCCCCAACCATGGCACGCAGAACTTCCACCATTTTGGACATTCATTAGTACTAGTTAAAAGTGAACTTAAAGTGGACGAGCTTTATGCACTTTGTGGGCCGTTAATGATATTAACTAGAAATTAGAGAATATTTAAGACTAGTATTATTAAGCCTGCCATCATTAAGTAACTTGCAAGGTTGGCGAGTGTAAGGATAAATGACAGAAACATCAAAGCAAGTCTCCGTTAATGAGACCAACATCCTAACGAGAATCCAAAGTTGATTTTACAAATTAAAGCGCCAGTAATGTGCCAGGAAGAAAAGGGGAACATAATCAAGTACAAGAGTAACAGCAACGCAAAAAAAACACTTGTTGTGTTTGCGTGCAACTTCGAAGGCAGCCGAGGTGGGAGGGGGACGAATTCAGAAGGAGAAGCAGCGCGTCCAGCTTGTTGTCCGATTGTTGGCGAATGCCAACAATTCCTCGTCAATGCCATCGCTGAAACACAATATACATATTAGCTATTTATGAGAAGAGGAATTTGAGAAATAATACTGGGGAACAGCAATAAGTATTGCTTTCAGCTTTATATTACGGTAGCTTTATACCGTATTCGCTTGAACACCATGGATACTATACAGTGCATAACTTTATATTTAATACGGAAATCATTCTAGGGGTGTTATTTGATACTTTAACTTTTTTTAACAGCTACAATCAAATGCTGGAAATGATTTTTTTAAAGTAAATTAAGTAAGACTTTCATGCATAAATTACGGTAGCTCTGTTACCGTATTCGCTGGACCACCTTGAACACCATGAAGAATGATAAATGAATGTGTTCCACGCATCAATTAACACCACTGCAGTGGATTTCAGCAAACAATAGTAACAATAAAAGGAACACAACTTCACATGAAGTAGACGCACCTTGGGGAGGAACGAGTGGATGGGTGGACTACTGCTTGGCACGGCCATCCAACATCAAGGAACTGAAATTAAGTGAGACCTAATTGTAAGCATCATAAATAGGGCAAACCACAAAATGTAGAGCGTGCAACGCAAGGGAGCAAATACCTCTGTGACTTAATTAAAACATCCCCGACTTAAAGTCAATTTCGAAAACGAAAGAAAAGAGAAAGAAAACATACGAAAAGCACATTAGATTGGAATACTAACGAGGACAGCACAACGACAATATTTGCTATATCCTCAAAGCAGTTGCTAGAAAAATAATAGCTGTAGCAAACCTTCTCGTCGATTGCAAGAAGGTCGGCGAGGGCGCGCTTCGTAGGATGTGGACAGCTTGGCGCCGCTGTCGCATCAGGTCCACTGCGCCATACAAGGACCTCATGGGCGCGGTGAACATGCGGAGTCCTGTAACTCGAGAAAGCATCAAATTAAAAAAAAACAACGTAACACAGAATGAATAAGTAGGAATTATTTAAAGCAAACATCTCTTTGCCTTAAGGCTTAGGCCTTAAATCAAACAGGATTGGAATAATAAAGTACTTGAAAAAAAATAGCTGCAGCAAACCTTCTCGCCGACTGCAAGATGGTCGCCCAGAATGCGAAGACTGCTTGGCGCCGATGTCGCGCCCTCTCTCCGTGCTGCTTTTACACTGCGCCACACGAGAACGCGGTGAATCCTGTAACTCCAGAAAGAATCAAATTAGAAATGTACAACGAACAATCAGCAACACAAAAAGGAATAATAAGAATATTTTAACGCAGACAAGATTGGAGATTCGAGCAGCTTGGCGCCAAGCTTCATTCCGCGAAAGCCACTAGCAACATGAAACCACGTGCAGTATATCAAGTTGCATCCAAAACAAATTTAAAATGTTATTTTATAAAACAACAAACAAGAAAAGCATATCAGCGTCGAAATATTACGAGAAAAAAATGATGAACGACTACGAAGGTTCGTTCATCATTTCTTCAAAAATGTTCGTCGATGATTAGAGAAGTAAGCTTTAACGTGGAACAATGGAGAGAAGCAGACAAACATGCTCCCCCATTACTCCAAAAATCTCCTACTTTTGCATACTATTTCTCCAGCGATGAACGTTCATCGCTGCTTCCATCGCTCAGCGCGGAGCGAAAATGTTTAACGCTCGAAAATGTTCGACGAACTCCCGTGTATAAGTATATAAATTTTCAACGATCTTTCATATCTGCGTTCATCTCTTGTTCATCTAACGTTCGTCCATCTTCGATAAGATTGCATGTGCGGCAGAGTTTTCGATACCCTTTATTATTGTTTCTAACGATCAGAGGTAGCAAGAATAAGATTATTTTGTTTGTTTTTTTAGCAATAAACCTGTAATACCTATATGCTTTCTTTTAATCTTGTTTTCAATTACATTAAAGTCAGTTATCCCATGAACGCATTTTGATAAATGGCCCATAAATTTGATAAAGATTTCGAGATCTTTACAAAAAATGGAGGGATTGCTAATAACAACATCGCAGGCTCATCATTATTCACCCACTCATTTAAAATTTTTGAATGGTTAGTAAAGGTATGAAATGCGCGATCCTTGAACATTTTACTTTTCTGCTCTCGTGATCTACATTTCTATGTACATTGAGAGTATTGTATGATACGTTTGCGGAAACCGCCGTAACATGAGCGTTCGTTGCGTAATTACATTTCATATTATTAATATTAATACTATCAATATATTATTCAAATCGGACACAAACGATACTGTATATGATGGTAATTTAGGCAACTAGTTCCTTTCTTTACTCAGCTTGAATAGCTGAATCAGCCGATTCCACAAGCGCATTGAAAACTCACTTCATGTGATTAAAATGTGCATTTATTGATTGACACGGTTTACCGAAGAGCGCATGCGTGGAGTAGGAGACCAAGGGAGGGGTTTTCATGGGTTGTACTCGATGGGGAGGTTCTTGCGGCGGACCATGCCATCGCCCTGGAACCACTCGCGGCGGAACTGCTTGGTGGCGCCGTCCGGCGTGTTGGTCCACTCGATGGTGTCCTCCTGTAAAATGTCTTTTTAATTACTAATGATTAATAAAAAGACGTTAATTTTTTACCATTGTGTATATTATATTGTTTTTAATATACACAATGGTAAATAATTTGATTATATTGTTAATGTTTTTGTGAACCTGGCCGTAGGCGAAGGCGTCGCAGGAGACAGCAACGAGGACGGGCTCCTTGGGGTCGAGGACGCCGCTGGCCGGGTCGACACCGAGACGCTTCATGTTCGTGGTCTTGAAGGCCCAGCCGATGCGGCGCGCAGAGGTGTTGACCACCTGGAATGAGAAACAAGAAAATATTTTCGTGGTTTTTCCTATCGCAGTATAGAGTTTTTTTACTAATAGAAAATGGCGTGGTGGATGAACAATAGAGAATGCAGGTAAAGAACGTAGACAATAAGCTGGAGAGATGTGGAAACTGAAGAAAAAAAACCTGGATGTGGTAGGTGTGCTTGTCGTCGTAAGGCGCGTTGAAGACGACCTTGGCGTTGGGCTGAGTGACGATGTCGCCAGGAGGAACGGACTGAGCCATGGCTTGGAGAAGAAGAAGTGGAGTGGAGAGCAAGGAAGCACAGTCGAGGACTGATGGAAATGCCTCTGAAAGCACCCTTTTATACGAATTTCTCTGCCTGAAATTTTACATTTCCGCTAAAGTGCTGGAAATTTATAAGCCAAATTCGCGTTTATTTCTCAAATACACCGAACAAAAATCAAAATTTTAAATATTTAATTCTTCGTTTTTTGTCTTTGCAAAGTTCAATGTACTATTTCAACATCAAATTTTCATCGAGTTCGTGACTTTCGCAGAAATGTTTTTGAAACTTCAATCTTTGTTCTTTCTTCTTGAGAATTAACGACGACTTTTGCTTACTAGTTGTCCGCACTTTGGCTAAACTTAAAATTTCACGACTGAGAAAAGCCTATAAAAGCCGCTGTCCAGAGTCATTTCCATCAGTCGTCGGCTGTGCTTCTCTGCTCTCCTCTCCACTTCTCTTCCAAGCCATGGCTCAATCCGTTCCTCCTGGCGACATCGTCACTCAGCCCAACACCAAGGTCGTCTTCAACGCGCCCTAGGACGACAAGCACACCTACCACATCAAGGTTTGTTTTGTTCAGCCTCCCCCATCTCTAGAAGTAGAATTCTCTATTCCCAATTAAGAAAAATTCAGATAATTGTATATAATCTTCAGGTGGTCAACACCTCTGCGCGGCGCATCGGCTGATCCTTCAAGACCACGAACATGAAGCGTCTCGGTGTCGACCCCGCCAGCGGCGTCCTCGACCCCAAGGAGCCCGTCCTCGTTGCTGTCTCCTGCGACGCCTTCGCCTATGGCCAGGTTCACATACCTTTTAATTAACAAAAATATCAATATAATTTACAAAATGATCAGTAGTTAAGCATATCTCGAAATTAAAAAGAAATATTTCCAGGAGGACACCAACAACGACCGCATCACCATCGAGTGGACCAACACCCCGGACGGCGCCGCCAAGCAGTTCCGCCGCGAGTGGTTCCAGGGCGACGGTATGGTCCGCCGCAAGAACCTCCCCATCGAGTACAACCCCTAAGTGTCCCCTTTCGTCCTCATCGCAAGAGTAAACAAATATCAGCTTTCCGTGATCAGAAAATGCACAAATCCCGACTTGTGACTGTTAATCACGATCTTCTTGTAGAAAAAGAGAAATTCCACCTGATACATAAAAGAGAAATGTTTAAAAGAGGGCAGCCACTGAAAAGTCGTATATGAAACTGTATATCAAGATGAGCACAAAAAGTTTACTTATAAAGTATAATGCACTTGAAACGGCAACGTTTTCAAATTGTCATTGTCTGCTATAATCTCGCACTAAGTATTGCAATGAGCATGAAAGTACTTACAATTAATCTTCAATGTTCTACGACATTTCTAATTTAATTGTGGTGTTGTAAATGTGAAAAGGTTTTTTTTAAAGATACATAAAGGTTGGAAATAAAGAAATTATATATCTATTAATCAGTGAAAAATTTATTAATCCTTGCATTGAAAATATTTTGAAGATAGAATAATGAAATTCAAAAACTTTCAATCCGGTAATGAGGGTGTGTGCAGCCATAGCTTAGTAGGTTGGAGCGTGGGTCTAATAAGAGAAGGGTTGCAGGTTCGAGCCCTGTTGGCTCCTAACGTTTTTGCCCCTTCACTTTCAGTTTTTTTTTTAATATTTTTATGCCAAGACTGCAATTTCAAGTACTGCGCTGGTAGATCAGATCGAACCGAACATCTTCAACGATTTCGCAGACGAGGTGAGATACTTTTAGTGTGCCAATTCTAATCCAAGGTGATTGTTCAGAATATAGGCGGCATATTATAGATTCCACTAGCTCAAAAATACGAATTATCTGCGTAGTAATTTAGATTTTATAAAGAAGAAGTTCGTAAGATATTTAACTCAATTTCTTCTAGATCACCTTAGAAAAAGATGTAAACATTTGCTTTTGTGTAGAGAAAAGAATAATAATAATATCTAATATAATAAATAATAAATATTTCTACCCTCTCTCTCTCTGTGTTTATCTTGCTTTTCTCTTTCCCTTCTTTCTGCTTACCTTCACCTCTTTCCAAAGGCTTTCGCTGTCTTCGGGCATGCGTCCGATCACGCCGTGTCCTGCGAAGAATTCCAGCATTCGCAAATGAGCGTCCGTCTCAATAGGAAGGAATGAAGGGGCATACATACATACTTGTGCTGTATTTTGCAAGGCTTATGTTTGGTCCCCTTTCCCGGTGCCTTGGCAATATAGGGTGCGAGAGAGAGAGAGAGGACGAAAGAGAGAGCATAGAAAAGAAAGAGAGACAGAGAGAGGGAGAGGGAGCTTGGGAGAGAGTGAGAAAGAGAGCGAGAGAAAGAAAGCTTAGAAGGGAGGAATTGGGAGCATTGAAGAGAGAGAGAGAGAGAGAGAGAGAGAGAGAGTGGTTCTTAATCACATACCAACGAAAGATTAAAAAAAAACTTTTTTTCAAGTACACACAGAAAAAAATGTTATGCACAAAAAATGTTATGGAAAAATGTTCCGTGGAGATGTTACGCTGAGAAAAACATGTGATGTTTTCGCCCGGGTGAGCGTCGCCTCCTCTTAAGAAAAAAAACGTAACATTTTTTGTATATACCTGGATGATACGTGGAGCGCTACATTTGGGCATGCACAAAAATGTTACGTTTGGCCGGAAAGGCAGCGACTCGACTGCGACCGGTGAATAGCGAGTGTCATTTCCAAATAGTCACCACTGCACACTAATTATGCGGTGCAGTGGGAAAATGCCATTTCCGACATATTATTTTTCAGTGTTAACTTTCGTTTCTTCGCTTTTTCTTTTTTAATTAAACGTTGTTTTATTACTATTTAGGGACGTTTGTGTCGTCCGGAGCATCACCAGCGGTTGAGAGCGACTGGGCTCGGGAACTGTCTTCAGTTGAAACAGGTCAGGCTGTTTTTTTTAAATCTCATTTGTGTAAGTATGCTTGCTTCTGTTTAAAGTTCTACTGCTATATTTTTCATGGCATTAGTTTGCTGAACAAATGTAGGAAACATTTTTTCAGCTTGCTTTTATTTTACTGTTTGAAAATGTCCTTTTTGCTTTGCGTCGAATTAGTAAGTTTATTAAGCATTAGCACGAAAATAATGCAATATGCTGAGTATCTTTAATCACTTGTTTGTTCTTAGGCTTCTGCAACTGCTCCACTCTCCACTCGGCCCGGTTCTCCACTCGGCCCAAGTTTCTTCGTTTTCAACAAACAGGTCAGCCTGTTTCATAATATCATTTGTGTATATTTGCTTGCTTCTGTTCAAGGTTCGTTGCTAACCATTTTGGTACCAGTGTATTGCTGGCCCAATTTAGACTATATCCTTTTATGTTGCTTTTCTTGTATATTCTTTAGTTGCCCGTAAATAATGCAGTATGACGAGTTTCATTTTCTTAAGGCTTTTTTGCATCTGCACTCCACCATATGCTCCACACAACACGTTAACCCACGCAAATCCAGCACTTCGCTTCTAAACAATTGGTGCGAAAATTTTATATATTTATTATCTGCCCATATTTTAAGATTGGATTCAATATTTCAACTATTGAAACATGGTCAACGCAGGGTGACCCACCCGTTTTCGAGCATCTTTTATGCCACTCCATCTTGCTTTTCGAGCAGAGTTGAAAATGTAGCATCTACTTCACAGACCGACTAATAGTTTGAGCATTCCCCAGAAGCCTTTTTTGACGTTAAACTCCTTTTTTTCTCTTACATGCCTTCCTTTCTGGACCTCAAACACCCTACTCCACCTAATCGACCATGAAATTCATTTCATGTTTTCAGGCATAAAAAGTTGAAATGTGAAAATAGGGTTTTCCCTGCATCTTAATATTTCATTTTTGGTAATCCCATCATGTTTATTGACCTTTCTGAATAGTAATCAACCTGGAACTCAGAAAGGGAAATGATAGCGAAACTATACAGTATGCCATTCATGCCTTAGATAGAGTATGATTGTGTTTTGCTAAATTTGTGGTGTCTGCCCAATTAATATTACAACTTAGTACCATTGAAGTGGTTATGTAGTTGTACGAACCAGCCATGGTAGAGTTTGTGATATTTCTTTTCAATTTTCGTAAGTAATTATAATGATTGATCGAGTCACTCTAGGGGAAAAGGTGCTGTTGCTTTTACAGACCCACCCTAATTTTGGGTCTCCCCGAAGCCATTCCCACCATGTTCTTGAGTAGTATTTAGGCATAAACAGTTAACCTACCCTAGTTTCAGGCCCAATACCTCCTTCCATATACAAATTTTCTGGGTCCTCGACAGCGGCTTTTATTTCCTGAGTTACTATCTTAAATGTGCATTATTGCAGTTGCTCAACCGAGAACGGGGCATCGTTCTTCGTTCGCACATACTTCAAGGAGTCTTCTCATTCAGGTATGGTAAAATATTAACTTCTGCTAGCTAATTATTTTTTTTTAATATTTTATTTGTGATATTCTTTAGCATATGTCCAAAAGACTACTCTACTCTGAGAACATGAATAACGGAATTGTTTGTGTTAGTAAATGTGAATTAATTTTAGAATAATGAGGTTGCATTTTCACCATATGCATATTTTACTATGCAAATACTAGTTTTTTAACTCACCGAACAGTATCTATTAAAACATTACTAACACATGCCGGATCGGTTTTATTTATTTATTGCCAATTTTTTATATATTCATTGTGCGATTCGCTTAAGCGATTCGTTTAAGATTGTGCGGTCTGAAAATAACTGACCCAAAAAAAATTATTAAAAAAATGTAAAAAAAAAATTAGAAAACAAATATAAGAAAACAAGATTAAAATATTAGCGACACTAAGAAAACAAATGCAGGATTACATTGCAACAAAGAAATGACGTTTAATGTAGGATGCGTTGTCCTGTCGTTGGTTGCGGCTTCTACTGCTCAAATATGAAGGGTGAGCTGCTGCACTACTCAGAATGCCATTTGAGAGTGCCAGCGCTTCAGTTTCGATGCTATGAATGTTCTTCTGTAAATGAGTTCAGCCGCCATAGCAATTTCCTGAAACACTGCCGTCTGTTTCATCCAGAAGGTATTAGATAAACATGACAACTTAATCTGTTTCACAGAATAGTATTCCTCATATCTATTCAGAGGATTGCGGCGACTTCGATGTAGCAAGGCCAGAGTTTGATGAGGAGGCGATGGAAACAGATGTCGCTGTCGATGATGATGTGGACATTCCAGAGGATGAGGAGTACGATGTAGAAGAACTCATCGTGGATGAGGAAGAAGAAGAGTTGGATGCGCTGAATGACGACCTGGGCTCCTTCCTCGTATCCGAAGTCCTATCGCTGGCAGCCTCTCCGTCTCTTCGGGAGAGCGACGTCGACCAAGTTGTTGACCTTCTGTCGGCGGCCATGGCAAGATGCAGAAAGTTGGGCGATGACGAGTACGAAGATATGAAGAGGAAGCTCACCTCTATCCGAACCCCTTACCGACGGAAGATTGCAATGAAATCCGAGCAAAATTACGTCCTCAATACAGAAAGAAGAATGGGAAGTTATACGGAAGCAATTCGAAGGGATGACGGAACACAAGGCAGAGTGGATAAGGAATGCTACTTCTACACCACCAATCTTCGTGATGCGCTAGTGTCGGCGCTGGATTCGATGCAGATTCAACGCGTTCTGCAACTCTCCCCTTCTCAGGACCCCAACATGTCCATGTCACCATTGGATGGCAGCCGCTTTACGTCTGTGGCCGCATGCTTCCCCGATCGACTGTTGTTGCCACTCATTCTCTACATTGATGATGTCGCGCCCGGATGCAATCTGCGACAGGCCTCTTCAGTACACTCGCTTGCATGTGCTTACATCACGTTCGCAGGACTGCCTTTTACTTGCTCCTCTTCGCAGGCTTACAAGTTGGTTTCCTTATCCATCTTGTAAAATTATCTTCGGCAAATTTAAGTGTTTAACTTAGACAAATTTAAGTGTTCTTTAGATATCACTTCGCCACTGCGTATGCTCGCGATAACAAGGCCTACAACTTTAAGCCTATACTGCTTCAGTTTAAGGCATGTGTATAAATCGCTTATATAAGAAACACTTAATGATTGTCAGTTCGTTCTAGTCTGAGCTGAACGAATTGTGGGAGAGCGGCATCGAGGTGACTTGGCGAGGAAAAGAATTGAAGATGTACCCGTTTCTATTGACTCTGGCCGGCGACAATCTTGCCCTTAACGAGTCAAGGCAACTTCAGGTGCGCTAATTACCACAGTTCACACAAACTTGAACCTATGTCGCATATTATTAGGCGTCGTTCTCGTGTGGTCGACCTTGTCGACTGTGTCTTACGAAAGCGAGTGACTTTTCCACAGTGCACAACGAACATGATTGCCTCATGCGTGACCAACAATGGTTTGATTGGATAGTTATAAACATGTGATTTAATCCAGGCATTTATAATTGTAGGTATGATTCTTCTGCGCCTGGTAGAGACGGGGTCGTCGGCGTTTCCCCGTTGAATGAGATTGCGGGCTACAATACAACGGAGGATTTCTATGTTGATCTCGCTCACGATGTACATATAACTTATTAGTTTATAACAAATTTAAAAGAGCAATCATGCTTAATTGTATATGCAATTCTAGGTTTTCGAAGGAGAAGCTCGCCGGCTAATCGGAATCTTTGTACGGGCGCTCATCCGGAGTGGAATCAACCTCGAGACCATCAACACCCGGATTGCAGCCTTCGGTCTTGGCCCAAACGACGGTCCCAATCGCCCGGGTTCGATTCCTGCAGGTGTATCTAAGGGGGAAGGAGCCACGTCTCAGAAGGCATCCCAAACTCGGCTATTGCTTCGCATTCTACCATTCCTGTTCCCCATCTCCTCCGTTTCGGAAGCGCCAATCCGCCATCTTTTCAAAGTCTTCCATCATTTTTTGATGCTTGTACTTTCCCCGGTCCTGACGCGAGATGACATCATCAAGATGGAAGAGCTCGCTTCAGAGTATGTGCAGCTAGCTTCTGAAGTGGTCCCTTTGGATCAGGCTCATACAGACAGAGCTGGAGCCAAGATCTCGCGTCCCACGTTCAAGACGCATGTTTTTCTTCACTACGCTTCTGCTGCACGAATGCTCGGACCGCCTGCACTGCTCCACACGTTGCCATTTGAGCAACTCCATGCAGAAGTGAAGAGAAGGAGCTACATTACGAGGAATTTTCGGAATCTCCCTTTAACTGTCAGCAATCACATTCAAAGGACGCTCTGGCGGAAGCGGCGCGAGATGAGCGATGACATACTGGTGAAGAGTTGTCACCTTCTACATCCTGCATCTTTCTCACCTTCGCTCGCTGCTTTGCTGCCAAATCGGACGCAGCCAATCAACACGACGTCCTCGTTGGATCGGTACGGGACAACTTATCGCGAAGGAGACATCGTATCTCTTCGTGCATCACGAGTCGATATTGTCTTTGGACAAGTGCTACATATCGTCTGCTTGGATTCGGAATGGAAGCTGATTGTGCGCATTTCACTCTCTCCTGCATTTGATGAAGACACGCTTACTTACCGCTTTCAACTCTCCGAAAAAGCAGCAATCGCAAGCTTCGCGGATCTGGCAGACTTTCTTCCCTTCGACCGATACAAGGATGGCCCTGACAACGTTGTTTTCCCGCGGCGACTACTTCGCCATCAATGGAAAGTAGCGTTATTCTCCAAAAAAACTAAATTAGCTAAGTCTCATTCTAAAACAAAACTCTTTTACTAGTAAAACCAGGAAAGTGCAAGCGAGTTATTTTAAATGTGAAAATTTGTCTTTAAATAATTTAACATGATAATCTATTATTCTTAAGAAATTTTGACATTGCTTGCAGATCATGCTGTCCGTCGTGCTGAAAGTGAACGGACAGCACACTGAGTTTTGCCGCCAACGAACCGAGGAGTACAGAAGTGTAGACGAGATCGCCAAGTTTGCTGCTACTGCTGCCAACAGAAGTCTAGAGGACGTTAATGTTGTCATCGAGACTTCCCTTGGAAAGCTCCAAGCTCAGGGAATGATTGTGCCGACGGCCAATTATGTTGCAGTCGTTACCATTAATTCCGTTGAAGAGGTATACATTTCTTGTATTTGCATTCTTTCTTTTTATCTGCTTCGAATGTCAAAATCAAGATTATAAGACGGGAGCTATTGATTAAGCTAATTTTTTGTTCACGAAAATGTATATTTATATTCCAGAGTGGCGAGCACGAGCAAGGAGAGTCGGCAAGAAGAGGACCAGCTTCCAGTGAGGACTGTGATGTAAGGCTACAGCATGGAAGCAGCCGCATCGGAGAGACGAGTGTCGAGTCAACGGCGCTACTTCATGAGAATCTAGGTTGAGTTATGACCAGTAGTAAAGTAGTAACTGGAAAAGTATACTGATAAAACTCATAGACGGAATAACGGGAACTTATTTAATTTAGCCGATGACGAACACTTCAGAGGTGATCCCACTGCTTCTTGGCTTACAACAGCGACAACAGTTGGCAGAGGTTTTTATTTGTTTTCCCAACAAGTCCAAAAGAAACCGTAGAACCTTCTACTCTAAGTCCTGTATCCAATTTTTTTCATGTGACGGACAAAAAACGGAGGACTGGGCAGCCGAGGCATCAAGTGTGCGGTGTATAGAGGGATCACTGGAACAAGAAGTTCAAGATGGTTGGCTACATTTTGATTGGTTTTTGATAATTAAAACAATAATTTCAGTTGACGTTTCTTGGCAGCAGTTCTCCTCGTGCAGCGCTCGCAACCCTACTCGTCTCTTGGACAGTAAGATGATTGTCCCTATTAGCTGAATATTATATAAGTTTTGGTACTGGACACATGTGTAGATCCATTCTAGGAGCGAGGTCGTACACTCTGAACTACCGTCTACGCTCAACTCAGCTAGAAGACCTCCTGAAAGACAAAAGAGGAGTGGCAATACTCGAGAGGCTCAAAGGTGACGCCAACTACCGCCTGCAGCATGTCGACACCGACAGGAACTTTGTGAAGAGACGGATCGCCAATTTCGTCTTGCAAAACTGCACAAGGTTCCCTCTTGAATAATGATTTTATTCCCTTTTCCATTTCTGAAAATGTTTCTCAATAGCTTTGTAAATATTTAATTTTTTTAAACAAGGACTTTCAATGTCTTCTGTTGCAGACAGTTTCACCCCGAAGCAGTTTAAGTTCGTCGCTTTACGCTTCATCTTCTCGAGAAGTATCCATCTGTTGATATTGTAAGTTAAAGAGGGAAGGAGAGAGAGATTGTGTTGTAAAAAGATAGAAGTGAGAGATCCATACAATTTTTTAAACTTTACAGCGAACATTTGTCGGTGACGGTTCTTCTGCCGTTGAGTTGCACATTCGACAAGTTCAGCAACGAATGAAGAAGGATGGCCGTTTTACTCCAAGGAGCTACACCAAACCAACTGCATATGCGGATGACGTGGTCCCCGAGACAGCAATGCAATTACAGGTAGAACTAATTCAAACACACCTTAATTGCCAACAGGGGAAAACGGTGGTCCGATCCTGGCAACCCACTCAGTTTTTGAGACCCTAAAGTTTAAATTTCTAACTTACCCACCCGAGTTTTGTCTTACCCATCCAATTTTTTTAGGCCTTCGGAGGTATTACCCACCCATTTTTGTTGGACCCTCGGACCACCCTGATTGCGAATTCGATTAAGAGCTGATGCTAATTAATGTTGCAGGATGTGAACACAATGGTTTACAAATGTGCAGCTCACCGCCAGCTTTTGAATGCCACAAGGTTTTTTTCCCAAAAGAATAAAAGAATTTATGATATGAACTCTATTCTCAGAAGTGCTCGTGTCTCTTTCTGCCGGACCCATTCTCCACGCGAGTGCTTCTCCAGATACTCGATACTCAGCAAGGGAGATCTGGTTAGATTCTTGGAACTAAATTTGTAAGAATCCTTTTTTTATCATATAAATCAGTAGCTTCAAGTCGAGGTTTTTCATTCATAGATCGTCGACGACTTTGTCGAAACTCAAGCTAAGACGGCCTCTACCTTTGGCGAAAGGTGGCGAAGTTTCATTCTTCCGTCGATTATGGCATTCGCCGATCGCGAGCTGAGTGAGCAGGAAAAGAAGGCGGCAGAAGAAGCGAACACTCTAAGTGAGACAACGACCCTTCTCATTATTCTTTTTATTATTTTATATTTTATTCACTATAAACATTCGAACGAATTACGAGTTGTAGTACCGTATTCATCTTTTAAACGATTATTTTAAATAGGCCTTACAGTAATCTGAGCGCTAATATTTAACACATCACCTTAACTTTTCGCATTATTGACATATTTATTTTATATCTCAGAGAGTGCCTCCTTGCTCGGTCTTCTCTGCTTGCTCCAACTCTTCTCCAAGACGAAATACCGTCAACTTAGCCGCTCCACCCTCCTCTTCGTCCAGTTCGAGGTTTACATAGCTTTTATATAGCTAAAGATTCTTTATACGCACTAGCGATTCGAAAATTTTGCGCACTTATCACCTACAGTATCGGATAGTTCGGCTTTTTTGTTCAAAATTAGTTTACTACTTATGGCATACCGTTCTCGCAGGAAGAACACACCGTCAGCGGAGTTGTCTCACGTCTTGCCGCTTCTGGAGTTACACAGCCGGTTCTGGTGGCCTATGGGGATTCATCGCGGGACTACGTAGTCATTCTGGAGCAGTTGGATATTACGGTTCGATATTTTCTTTATGTTCGTTTAAGTGAAAAGAGAGTGGAACAAAATGTGTTGAAAGGCAGGGAGAGAGAGAAGAGAGAGAGAGAAGAGAGAGAGAGAGAGAGAGAGAGAGAGAGAGAGAGAGAAAGAGAGAGAGAGTGAGAGAGAATATCGCTAAAATGAATCGGAGATTCCGTTATTTTATCTCCACGCTTGCTACATATCGATTATGATTGCATACTTGACAGGTACGCGGAGGATTTGAGCAAGGCTTGCTGACACTCGTGGCTGCTTACTGGCAATTCGACCTGAAGTTCCCTGCCCCGATCTCTCCTGCACTTGGTCTACTCTCTCACCTAATGGGCGTCTCGGCGAAGAACAAGCTAGCCAACGACGCGGCACGAATCTACCGCGAACTCAGCTTAGAATAGTTTGTGCATTCCCTTTGTTGCGTTTCAGAATTTTCACTCTTAATTTCCTAGTTATACTCATTTATGGAAGTATTCCGCTTTAATTCTTGTGAGATTAATTTTCTTTGTAAAATATTATCGATATTTATTAGTCTGGATCTTTAACTTATAGAAAATATTGCTGTACTCATCATATTCTTGTGAATATAATATTTTTTTCTTTTCTCATGTAAAAGTATCTTGTTCATTAAGTTCATTCTCCTGATTATAGGGATATGTTATCTTATTGGAAGTTTCTTGTGAATATAATCTCTTTTTTTCGCTTGTAGAAATAATAACTTGTTCATTAAATTCAGTCTCCTCATTATAGGGATTTATTTTCTTATTTGAAGAATTTGCTTGTAACCAATCTTGTAAGAATTGCTTTGACGGTTATTTGAGATGACATGAGAATGAAATAATTGCTCTGTTCCAAAGAGACAGTGATAATGACATACAGCTTGAGAAGTTTATCGATCGGCAGAAAGAGCCTTGGACACAGTGACATTTCAATCTCTCTCTCCGTTTCTTTTTTCCTCCCCTTCTCTCTCAGTTAGTCAATCTACTTCTCTCTCTCTCTCTCTCTCTCTCTCTCTCTCGGTGTTTCGCTCCCTCTCTCCTCTCTCTCCCTCGCTCTCTCTCTCTTTCTCTCTCTCTCTCTCTCTCTCTCTCTCTCTCTCTCTCTGTCGGTGTTTCACCTCTCTCTATGTTTCGTCTCTCTCTTCGATCTAATAGCAGCGAATCGATGCTGAGAATGGCAGATTAGCAGTTAGTAATTAGAATGAAGAGAGAGTTCGAGGGAGTACAAAATGAATTGTGACCCTTGTTAACAGCAATAATGAACAGCGAGATGATGAACACGCTACATCAGTGCGCAAAACACTGGAAAATTGTAGTAAAAAAATTGCATAATATGCCAGTTGACGAAAAGTCGCCGTTTAAAAGGAAACGCAATAACTGCTGCATATTTTATTTCTATTCTCATTGTCAGACCTCGGATGACTAAACTTCTTTTAAAAATCCAATCGTTCAGACTTACTGTTATACAACATTCAATAGCTCAAAAGAACCGCCTTTTTCTGTAGAAAAATATAGGATAGAGAGAGACGCAACTTATGGGCTCTCTCTAAATGATTTTCTCAAAAGAAACGCAAAAACTGGGGAATTTTAGAAAGCTCGTAGCCAAATTGGCACAGATGGAGAGACCGAGTTCGTAGAGTTCTCTTTCTCTCTCTCTCTCTCTCTTTCACTTTTACTCTGTCTCTTTCCTCTTTTTGTCTCTCTCTCACTCTCCATTCTCTTCTCAACGTTCTCTGTGGACTCGGCCCTTTTCATCTGGATAAGTTCTTCAACATTCAGATCGCGGGGGCGGGTAGTGGGGTGGTTACGGTTTGGGTGCGGGGAGCGCGGGGTGGTGGTTCGGGTCCGGGCGGGAGCAAAAATCTCAGTTCTAATTCCAGGTACAACGACGACGACGCCAACACGACCTCCAAACCAGGTTAGCCAGTTTTTCAACTTTTGCAGTTTTTGTATTACTTGTAGGATAACGATATGTATGCTTTTAGCTCATTTTCGGACTTTTCTAATTTATTTGACTGTTTTTCAAGCATTTTTCATGTTATATGCCCTTGCGGGTGGCTTCTGCTGCTCTCACGTTCTTAAGCATATTTTGTTTAGTGTAATAAAGGGTTTTGTATAATAAATATGCTTAAAAGTATAATAAATATGCCTAAAAACCAGTGTTTCCAGCTGCATTTTATTTGTGAGCGGATATAAAGATGTGAAGGGGGCGTGGCTTAAGAGCAAGTGCTCCCCGCCGAGGGCAAACGTAACATTTTTGTTAAACCCTGCATGTTACGTCGCGCGTAACATTTCGGGTTGCGCATTAAATGTAACGTCCAGAGCTACATGAGATGTTCCGGAGCATTTCAATAACATTATTGTTATGTTCCAATGTTACGCTCCACGTAACATCCTTCTCTGTGTGTAGTTTATTATTAATTTGTTTAAATATGAACTAATATATGTAATAAATACTAGATAGCGATAAATGAATAAATAATAACTAATATAATTAATAATAAATATTTCTTCTCTCTCGCTCTCTTTCTATCTTGGTTTTATCTTTCCCTTCTTTCTCCTAACCTCTTTCCAAAAGGCTTTCGCTTTCTTCGGAGTTGAACAGCTTCCGACCGCATCGCATCCTGGGAAGAATGCCAGGGCCTCGCAACTTACCGTTGGTCGCCATATGCAGGACTGAAGGGGGCATATTTTCATTGTATTTTGCAAATCTTATTGTTTTGTTTGAAAAAATATTTTGTTGAGGATACAGACCATAGGAGTCATAAGCATATGACACCATAAGGAGAGGTCAAGTTGTGAAGTAACCTTGGATTGATGAAGACTTATGTATGTATGAAGTTCATGAATATGTATATGTATGTACATATGTATAAACAGACATAAATGTAGGCAGATTTATGCTGCCTTTACGTCGCTTTTTCTCGCGTGCATGGCGAGAGAAATCTAAATTATTAATAAGAGGCTCGTCGCGTATTGACGAGCAAATGAAAATTATTAATAATTAATTCCAATAATATTAAAGAAAAGGAATGAAGAAGACAACATTGGGAGGATGCTTGCTTTTCAATGATTGTATGAGTGTGAAGCACTCGATGCAACAGAGCTGCTTGGCTGTATTTACTCTCTCTCTGTCTCTCTCTCTCTCTCTCTCTCTCTCTCTAATCTCCGTGTTTTCATTACTCTCTCGCTGCATGCCTGTTCAAATCGTCTCTCTCTCTCCCTTTTCCTGATACTTTTTTCTCCTTTTTTCTCCTTCTCTCTCTCTCTCTGTCCTGATTGCAACTACAATCCCTTTGCTAGCAGTGGAAAGAGTGCAGAGAATACGGAGAGAGGGAGAGAGAAAGAGAGAGCGAGAGGGAGAGAGAGAGAGAAAGAGAGAGCGAGAGGGAGAGAGGGAGTAAGTGAGAGAGAGAGAAAAGAGTAAACGAATGTTATCAACAACAGAACACCCACATAAATACAAGAGGCAAAACAAGTTAAAATACATCATGGTCCAGCCGAAGCGGAGAGAGATCGGGAAAGGAAAAGGTGAATAGAAAAAGAAAAAAAAGAAATAAAATTAAATGAAAACTTTGGAGAAACGACAACTCCGTGGCTCGGCTTCTGTTTCTTATAAACTCGATATGACGGAGTCGAAACAAGGAGTCGTCGGCACAGGGAAAAATGGGCACGGGAACGGCCACGGGGAGACAAAACAAACTGAGAAGTGGCAGGAAGGGTGGCTGAATCATCCTTTCTTCCATGGGAGTCGCTCTCCTTTTCAATCATGTAAATAGACTTTATCGAGAAAGAAGAAGCATGACGCTTTGAACTTTAAGATTGGCATCGGTTGGAATGAGCTTTGGAGCATTGGTGCTTCGGTACGTCGCCACGGACGGGGTTTCGCAACATATTCGAGAAGCTCGGCGAAGTTTTTGTTGTAATTCAAGCGGACCATTTTGCAGCACAGTGGCTCCTTCTCAATACATTTCACCCAGTGCAATGTTGCCGTCTACAGTCGTGAACGAATCTCTCTCTCTCTCTCTCTCTCTGTCTCTCTCTCTCTGTCTCTCTCTCTGTCTCTCTCTCTCTCTGTATCCTTATTATTTTTTTTATATTATTAGAAACTCATGATTTGCAGTAAAACTTTATTCTCGTGGAACATGGACATAAGTTAATCAAGGTTGGTGCTTGGCGACACAGCACCGTCTGTTTCCAACAGGAACGATAAGCGCCGTCATTCCAGCGCACAGCTTCCCGCACGATTCCATTGGTCCCCTTATGTCATCTTTGGCCTGCAAATTAATCATTAAAGAGAGCCGGACACCACAAATTTGATAATTTTGCTTCAAGTGTGAAAGAGCTCGTAGAGAACGACATTTCATCAAAAAAGAACGGTCGTTGCCCAAAAGTTCGTGTTGTTTTCAAGATATGAGCAGTCAAAAAGTTATCGATTTTCTAAAATTGCATTGTAATTAGGGTATGTTGTCGTAGGTGCCCGACTCTCTTTAGATATTGATAAATAAATAAATAATAACAAATATAATAAATAATAAATATTTTTACTCTCTCTCTCTCTGGCTATCTTGCTTTTCTCTTTCGCTTCTTTCTGTTTACCTTCATTTCTTTATAAAGGCTTTCGAGGTCATGCACGCGTTGAGCGGACCACCCCGCCGCATCCATTGAAGAATTTCAGGCCCTCGCAACTGAGCGTCCGTCTCCTGTGAGGCTCTGAAGGGGCATACTTGTGCTGTATTTTTTTTTGCAAGCCTTATTGTTAGGTCCTCCCTTTCCCTGCTGCCTTGGCAATAGATTGAGAGAGAGAGAGAGAGCGAGCGAGAGAGAGAGAGGGGGCAGAAGAGAGAGCATAAAAAAGAAAGAGAGTCAGAGAGAGGGAGAGGGAGCTTGTGAGAGAGTGAGAAAGACAGCGAGAGAAAGCAAGCTTAGAAGAGAGGGATAGGGAGCTTAGGAGAGAGAGAGAGAGAGAGAGAGAGAGAGAGAGAGAGCTTTTGGATAACATGCCAATGGAAGATTAAAAAAAAAAAAACATTTTTTTTTCAAATATTTTATTCTTATTTGCATAAAGATTAACTAATATAATAAATACTATATAGAGATAAATGAATAAATAATAACTGATATAATAAATTATAAATATTTCTGCTCTTTCTGTCTATCTTGACTTTTCTCTTTGTCTTCTTTCTCCTTACCTCTTTCCATAAGGCTTTCGCTTTCTTCGGCGTTGAACAGCTTCGTATCCTGGGAAGAATGATAGGGCCTTGCAACTTACCGTTGGTCTCCATATGCAGGACTGAAGGGGGCATATTTGCATTGTATTTTGCAAGGCTTATTGTTAGGTCCTCCCTTTCCCCGGTGCCTTGGCAATATGGGGTGCGAGAGAGGAAGAGAGAGAGAGAGAGAGAGAGAGAGAGAGAGAGAGAGAGGGCGGAAGAGAGAGAAAGAGAACGAGAGATAGAGCCTGGACGAGAGAGAGAGAGAAAGAAAGAAAGAAAGAGATTGAGAGAGACAAAGAGAGAGAGAGAGAGAGAGAGAGAGCGGTTCTTGATAACATGGCAATGGAAGATAAAAAAATTTTGTTTTTCAAATATTTTATTATTTATTTGTTTATATATGAACTAATATATGTAATAAATTTAGACGGAGATAAATGAATAAATAATAACTAATATAATAAATATTAAATATTTCTGCTCTCTCTGTCTATCTTGGTTTTCTCTTTCCCTTTTTTCTACTTACCTCTTTCCAAAGGCCTTCGCCTTCTTCGGCGGAGCCCGAACTCCTTCTGACCTCCACGCATCATAGCGTTGGTCTCCATTTGCAAGACTGAAGGGGGCATATTTGCATTGTATTTTGCAAGTCTTATTGTTAGGTCCTCCTTTCCCCGGTGCCCCCCCCCGCCCCTCTATTCTTCTGCCTCCTTCCCCGTTTCGCGTCCACCACAACGGTATTGTCCCATTCTCTTGCTGATAAACCGGATGCTACTCTAAACGGGACACGGTTATAAGGAAGCCGCGACTAGCGTGAGTGTCGTAGTAAATGACTACTCAATTCTTATCTTACTGGCAAATGAGGGCAAGACACCATATGTAACTGATCGAAAAAACCATCAAAATTGGGGGATGATATGTGCCTTCGTCGTGAAAATTATATTAATGAGTAACAGACTTTTTTGGAGGTTTTCAAGAAACATGAAGGAAAAGTTGATTTTGAAATGTTCAATTTCACCAAACGCATCTATTCAAATAAGACATTAAAAAAATTTATTTTGTTGAGGATATAGACCATAGAAGTCTTAAGCATATGTCACCATCCCGAGGTATATAAATACATAGTTAATTGTTTAGTATAAGGAGAAGTCAAGTTGTGAAGTAACCTTGGTAATTGTTTTGAAGTAATGTTGATATAGTTCATTAATATATGTATGTATGTACATAAATGGAGTCAGATTTAAGCTGCCTTTACGTCGCTTTTTCTCGCGTGTATGGCGAGAGAAATCTAAATTATTAATAACAAGCTCGTCTCGTATTAAAGGAGGTATCCGGGGAATAATTAACCTAAGTTTTTTTCTATATGAACATGCTCATCTTGGCGTAAAACATGTATTCAGAAAGTTTGAGCGATTTTCTTCGATTACATTCTGAGCAATAGTAACGTAAAAACTGGCGGGTAGAGAATTAGCTACGGTAGGTCAGATCCGCCCTCCTATTTCATATGCGCTCTCGATCGAGCGACAGGAAACTTTATGAGCGCGCGTATTCAAACTCGATCTCTAGCGCTATTGTAGAATAACGAACAAAAGAAAAATATTATCATTAATTTCAGCAATTTTAAAGAAAAGGAATGAAGTAGACAACATTGGGAGGATGCTTGCTCTTCAATGAATGTACATATGTACATATGAGTGTGGAGCGTTCGATGCATCAATGCTGCTTGACTGTTCTCTATCTGTCTCTCTCTCTCTCTCTCTCTCTCTCTCTAACCTCCGTGTTCTCATTGCTCTCTCGCTGCATGCCTGTTCAAATCGCCTCTCTCTCTATTCCTGATACTTTTATCTACTTCTCTCTCTCACTCTCTCTCTCTCTGTTCAGATTGCGACTACTTTCAATTTGCAAGCAGCGGAAAGAGTGAGATAGAGAACACGGAGAGAGAGAGAGCGAGGGAGTAAGAGAGATAGAAAAGAGTAAACAAATGTTAACAACAACAGAACACGCACATAAATACAATAGGCAAAACAAGTTAGAATATATAATGGTTCAGCAGAAGTGGAGAGAGATCGGGAAAGAAAAAGGCGAGGAGAAAAATAAAAAAAAAGAAGACGAAATAAAATGTAATGAAAACTTTGGAGAAATGACGACTCCGTAGCTCGGTTTCTGTTTCTTATAAACTCGACATGGCGGAGACTAAGAAACGAGTCGTCGGCACGGGGAAAAATGGGCAGGGGAACGGCCACGAGGAGACAAAACAAATTGATTGTGAGAAGAGGAGGAGGGGGGCTGAATCATCCTTCTTTCCAAGATTCCAAGGGAGTCTCTCTCTCTCTCCTTTTCAGGCACGTAAATACACTTTATCGAGAAAGAAGAAGTGGACATGCATGCCGTTTTAGATTTTCACGATTGGCATTGGATGGATTCAGCATCGGAACTTCCGAACGTCGCAGAGAGCGTTTCGAAGGTATTCGAGAAAGTCGGAGTAGTCTCTGTTCTAATTTAAGCAAGCCACGTTGCAGCACAGTTGCTTCTTCTCATACATTTCACCCGTCGTTAAGAATTATGAACGAATTCACAGTATATTTTTCTCTCTCTTCCTCTTACTCTCTCTCTCTCTCTCTCTCTCTCTTCACTGCTTTATCTCCAATCTCTCCTCCTTCTTGTAACCTTTATGCGAAAGATGAGGTCGGCATCTGCTTCGTACTTGTGAAGGAATTCGAACGGCCTTATATGTATATAATACAGCTATTTAGTCGATTTAACTCGCATTTGAAAGAATTATTGATTAGCTCACAGATAAATAATCACTCAAACAGCCTTATTCATTGTAGAGACGTGTATAGTATTGCAGACATTTAGCACCGACCGCATAGTATGTACATACATATATCTGGTGGTTCTTCTTTTTTTCTTTTTTGGTTTTTTTTTATGACCGGTATGTAGTATGCCTGTACCGCTTGATCTGCAAAAAACGCTCTCAATTTCTTGCTTTTTGGGTTCGAAATCAAAGCAGACTTTTGCGAGTTTGTATTGGAGCCATAAGCCTGTAATACTGATAAGCTTTTTTCGTCTTGTTTTCACTAACATACACATGTACATATGAATTCACATGAACGCATTTTGATAAATGGCAAATAAATTTGATAAAGATTGCGAGATCTTTAGAAAAATGGAGGGATTTCTTGTTGCTACATGGCTGGCTACATCACTATTTATTTAAACCATTTCTAACTTTTGAATAGTAACTATTGGTATGAAATACGCCATCTTATGTAGATTTGATACGTTAGCGGAAACATGCTCAAAAATGCATGTTCATGAATCGCACATTTCTGATCCAAGTGATGTGCTTCAATCTCCATTGATTAAAATTTGCATTTATTGATTGACACGGTTTATCGAAGAGCGCATGCGTGGAGTAGAAGATCAAGGGAGGGATTTTCATGGGTTGTACTCGATGGGGAGGTTCTTGCGGCGGAACATGCCGTCGCCCTGGAACCACTCGCGGCGGAACTGCTTGGCGGCGCCGTCCGGGGTGTTGGTCCACTCGATGGTGATGCGGTCGTTGTTGGTGTCCTCCTGGAAATATTTCTTTTTAATTACGAGTGATGTCTAAAAAACTATATGAACCTGGCCGTAGGCAAAGGCGTCGCAGGAGACAGCAACGAGGACGGGCTCCTTGGGGTCGAGGACGCCGCTGGCCGGGTCGACACCGAGACGCTTCATGCTCGTGGTCTTGAAGGCCCAGCCGATGCGGCTCGCAGAGGTGTTGACCACCTGAAAATTAGAAACAATTAAATAAAATTGTCGTTTTATAACTACTAGGTTGGCTAAAGAAGCTATCATATAGATAAACAATGGAGACATTTATTTGTAGAGCCTTCGACGCTGAAGTAGGTGTGCTTGTCGTCGTAGGGCGCGTTGAAGACGACCTTGGCGTTGGTCTGATTGACGATGTCACCAGGAGGAACGGATTGAGCCATGGCTTGGAAGAAGAGAAGTGAAGAGGAGATCAGAGAAGCACAGTCGAGGACTGATTTAAATGCCTCTGGACAGCGGCTTTTATAGGGATTTCTCAGCCGAAAAATTTTAATTTTATCCAAAGTGCAACGAACTTATATGCAAAAGTCCGCCGCGAGTGGTTCCAGGGCGACGGCATGGTCCGCCGCAAGAACCTCCCCATCGAGTACAACCCCTAAGTGGCCCCCCTTCGTCCTCATCACAAGAGTAAACAAACTACCTGCTTTCCGTGTTCAGAAAATGCACATATCCCAACTTGAGACTGTTAATCACATTCTTCTCGGAGAAGAAGAGAAATTCCATCTGGTTAAATGTAAATAGAGGGAAGCCAACGTATACGAGAATGTACATACATATATCAAAAAGAGTATAATGCACCTGAAACGGCAGCGTTTTATTAAATGAGGCAAACTCCCGCTTCCACTGTGATATATTCTAATTTAATAGTGCTATTGCAAATGTATTATAATAATTTTTTATATATAGAAAGGTTGGAAAAACAGAAATTATTTTTCGATTTATAATTGACTTATTAATTATGTTATCATTATCCTTGCATAGAGAATATTTCGAAGGTTGAATAATGAAATGTGCCGCCATAGCTCAGTCGGTTAGAGCGTGGGTCTAATAAGCCCAAGGTCGCAGGTTCGACCCCTGCTGGCATTTTTTTTAAATATAAAATCTAACTACTAATAAAGCGCTAAGCGTCGGTTTGTAACAGTTTTCTTCTGGAACGTTCCATCTCCTCCAGATGTTTGAGGTATCCAAACTGGAAAAGCAAGTACAAGCGCTGCGACTTTCCGACCACAACAAATGTTGCCACCGTCGCACCTAAGTTTTCTTCTGGAAGCTTCCAATTTTCCAGAACCTTCCGGAAGGGGCCAACATATGCCCCCGGTACTGGGAACATTCCAGAAGATTCTGGAAGGGACCAAGTTCGGCCCCGGAACATATAATTTTTCAGAACTTCCCGGAAAGGGCCAAAGTCTGCCCCCGGTAATGGGAACATTCCAGATGATTCTGGAAGGGACCAAGTTCAGCACCGGTGGAATTTTCCAGAACTTTCCGGAAGGGGCCAACATATGCCCCCGGTACTGGGAACATTCCAGAAGATTCTGGAAGGGACCAAGTTCGGCCCCGGAACATGGAATTTTTCAGAACTTCCCGGAATGGGCCAAAGTCTGCCCAAGGTAATGGGAACATTCCAGAAGATTCTGGAAGGGACCAAGTTCAGCCCCGGTGGAATTTTCGAGAACTTTCCGGAAGGGACCAACATCTGCCCCCGGTACTGATAACATTCCAGAAGATTCTGGAAGGGACCAAGTTCGGCCCCGGAACATGAAATTTTTCGGAATTTCCCGGAAAGGGCCAACGTCTGCCCCCGGTACGGGGAACATTCCAGAATATTCTGGAACGGACCAAGTTCGGCCCCGGAACATGGAATTTTCCAGAACTTTCCGGAAGGATCCAACATCTGCCCCCGGTACTGGGAACATTCCAGAAGATTCTGGAACGGACCAAGTTCGGCCCCGGAACATGGAATTTTCCAGAACTTTCCGGAAGGATCCAACATCTGCCCCCGGTACTGGGAACATTCCAGAAGATTCTGGAACGGACCAAGTTCGGCCCCGGAACATTGAATTTTCCAGAACTTCCGGAAAGGGCCAACGTCTGCCCACCGGTACTGGGACCATTCCAGAAGATTCTGGAACGGACCAAGTTCGGACCCGGAACATGGAATTTTCCAGAACTTTCCGGAAGGATCCAACATCTGCCCCCGGTACCGGGAACATTCCAGAAGATTCTGGAACGGACCAAGTTCGGCCCCGGAACATGGAATTTTCCAGAACTTTCCGGAAGGATCCAACATCTGCCCCCGGTACTGGGAACATTCCAGAAGATTCTGGAACGGACCAAGTTCGGCCCCGGAACATGGAATTTTCCAGAACTTTCCGGAAGGATCCAACATCTGCCCCCGGTACTGGGAACATTCCAGAAGATTCTGGAACGGACCAAGTTCGGCCCCGGAACATGGAATTTTCCAGAACTTTCCGGCAGGGGCCAACATCTGCCCCCGGTACTGGGAACATTCCAGAAGATTCTGGAAGGGACCAAGTTCGGCCCCGGAACATTGAATTTTCCAGAACTTCCGGAAAGGGCCAACGTCTGCCCACCGGTACTGGGACCATTCCAGAAGATTCTGGAACGGACCAACTTCGGACCCGGAACATGGAATTTTCCAGAACGTTCCCGAAGGATCCAACATCTGCCCCCGGTACTGGGAACATTCCAGAAGATTCTGGAACGGACCAAGTTCGGCCCCGGAACATGGAATTTTCCAGAACTTTCCGGAAGGATCCAACATCTGCCCCCGGTACTGGGAACATTCCAGAAGATTCTGGAACGGACCAAGTTCGGCCCCGGAACATTGAATTTTCCAGAACTTCCGGAAAGGGCCAACGTCTGCCCACCGGTACTGGGACCATTCCAGAAGATTCTGGAACGGACCAACTTCGGACCCGGAACATGGAATTTTCCAGAACTTTCCGGCAGGGGCCAACATCTGCCCCCGGTACTGGGAACATTCCAGAAGATTCTGGAAGGGACCAAGTTCGGCCCCGGAACATTGAATTTTCCAGAACTTCCGGAAAGGGCCAACGTCTGCCCACCGGTACTGGGACCATTCCAGAAGATTCTGGAACGGACCAACTTCGGACCCGGAACATGGAATTTTCCAGAACGTTCCCGAAGGATCCAACATCTGCCCCCGGTACTGGGAACATTCCAGAAGATTCTGGAACGGACCAAGTTCGGCCCCGGAACATGGAATTTTCCAGAACTTTCCGGAAGGATCCAACATCTGCCCCCGGTACTGGGAACATTCCAGAAGATTCTGGAACGGACCAAGTTCGGCCCCGGAACATTGAATTTTCCAGAACTTCCGGAAAGGGCCAACGTCTGCCCACCGGTACTGGGACCATTCCAGAAGATTCTGGAACGGACCAACTTCGGACCCGGAACATGGAATTTTCCAGAACGTTCCCGAAGGATCCAACATCTGCCCCCGGTACTGGGAACATTCCAGAAGATTCTGGAACGGACCAAGTTCGGCCCCGGAACATGGAATTTTCCAGAACTTTCCGGAAGGATCCAACATCTGCCCCCGGTACTGGGAACATTCCAGAAGATTCTGGAACGGACCAAGTTCGGCCCCGGAACATTGAATTTTCCAGAACTTCCGGAAAGGGCCAACATCTGCCCCCGGTACTGGGAACATTCCAGAAGATTCTGGAAGGGACCAAGTTCGGCCCCGGAACATTGAATTTTCCAGAACTTCCGGAAAGGGCCAACGTCTGCCCCCGGTACTGGGAACATTCCAGAAGATTCTGGAACGGACCAAGTTCGGCCCCGGAACATTGAATTTTCCAGAACTTCCGGAAAGGGCCAACGTCTGCCCACCGGTACTGGGACCATTCCAGAAGATTCTGGAACGGACCAACTTCGGACCCGGAACATGGAATTTTCCAGAACGTTCCCGAAGGATCCAACATCTGCCCCCGGTACTGGGAACATTCCAGAAGATTCTGGAACGGACCAAGTTCGGCCCCGGAACATGGAATTTTCCAGAACTTTCCGGAAGGATCCAACATCTGCCCCCGGTACTGGGAACATTCCAGAAGATTCTGGAACGGACCAAGTTCGGCCCCGGAACATTGAATTTTCCAGAACTTCCGGAAAGGGCCAACATCTGCCCCCGGTACTGGGAACATTCCAGAAGATTCTGGAAGGGACCAAGTTCGGCCCCGGAACATTGAATTTTCCAGAACTTCCGGAAAGGGCCAACGTCTGCCCACCGGTACTGGGAACATTCCAGAAGATTCTGGAACGGACCAAGTTCGGCCCCGGAACATGGAATTTTCCAGAACTTTCCGGAAGGATCCAACATCTGCCCCCGGTACTGGGAACATTCCAGAAAATTCTTGAACGGACCAAGTTCGGCCCCGGAACATTGAATTTTCCAGAACTTCCGGAAAGGGCCAACGTCTGCCCACCGGTACTGGGAACATTCCAGAAGATTCTGGAACGGACCAAGTTCGGCCCCGGAACATTGAATTTTCCAGAACTTCCGGAAAGGGCCAACGTCTGCCCACCGGTACTGGGACCATTCCAGAAGATTCTGGAACGGACCAACTTCGGACCCGGAACATGGAATTTTCCAGAACGTTCCCGAAGGATCCAACATCTGCCCCCGGTACTGGGAACATTCCAGAAGATTCTGGAACGGACCAAGTTCGGCCCCGGAACATGGAATTTTCCAGAACTTTCCGGAAGGATCCAACATCTGCCCTCGGTACTGGGAACATTCCAGAAGATTCTTGAACGGACCAAGTTCGGCCCCGGAACATAGAATTTTCCAGAACTTTCCGGCAGGGGCCAACATCTGCCCCCAGTACTGGGAACATTCCAGAAGATTCTGGAACTGACCGGGTTTGGTCCCGGAACATGGAATTTACCAGAACTTTCTGGAAAGGGCCAACGCCTGCCCCCGGTACTGGGAACATTCCAGAAGATTCTGGAAGGGACCAAGTTCGGCCCCGGAACATTGAATTTTCCAGAACTTCCGGAAAGGGCCAACGTCTGCCCCCGGTACTGGGAACATTCCAGAAGATTCTGGAACGGACCAAGTTCGGCCCCGGAACATTGAATTTTCCAGAACTTCCGGAAAGGGCCAACGTCTGCCCACCGGTACTGGGACCATTCCAGAAGATTCTGGAACGGACCAACTTCGGACCCGGAACATGGAATTTTCCAGAACGTTCCCGAAGGATCCAACATCTGCCCCCGGTACTGGGAACATTCCAGAAGATTCTGGAACGGACCAAGTTCGGCCCCGGAACATGGAATTTTCCAGAACTTTCCGGAAGGATCCAACATCTGCCCCCGGTACTGGGAACATTCCAGAAGATTCTGGAACGGACCAAGTTCGGCCCCGGAACATTGAATTTTCCAGAACTTCCGGAAAGGGCCAACATCTGCCCCCGGTACTGGGAACATTCCAGAAGATTCTGGAAGGGACCAAGTTCGGCCCCGGAACATTGAATTTTCCAGAACTTCCGGAAAGGGCCAACGTCTGCCCACCGGTACTGGGAACATTCCAGAAGATTCTGGAACGGACCAAGTTCGGCCCCGGAACATGGAATTTTCCAGAACTTTCCGGAAGGATCCAACATCTGCCCCCGGTACTGGGAACATTCCAGAAAATTCTTGAACGGACCAAGTTCGGCCCCGGAACATTGAATTTTCCAGAACTTCCGGAAAGGGCCAACGTCTGCCCACCGGTACTGGGAACATTCCAGAAGATTCTGGAACGGACCAAGTTCGGCCCCGGAACATGGAATTTTCCAGAACTTTCCGGAAGGATCCAACATCTGCCCTCGGTACTGGGAACATTCCAGAAGATTCTTGAACGGACCAAGTTCGGCCCCGGAACATAGAATTTTCCAGAACTTTCCGGCAGGGGCCAACATCTGCCCCCAGTACTGGGAACATTCCAGAAGATTCTGGAACTGACCGGGTTTGGTCCCGGAACATGGAATTTACCAGAACTTTCTGGAAAGGGCCAACGCCTGCCCCCGGTACTGGGAACATTCCAGAAGATTCTGGAACGGACCGAGTTCGGTCCCGGACGGGGAATTTTTCAGAAAATTCCGAATTCCATTGCTCTCTACCGAGTTAACGCAGCTAAAACGATATGCTGGGGTATACATAGCCAAAGTATCGGAACAAAAGTCAGATTGCGAGGCCGCGAAGCGGCCGAGCAACCAGCCGGTGAAGCGCGCGCGAAGCGCGCGCGAACCGGCTGGTAATATTTAATCGACATGGCATAATTGCTCTGAGATCTGTCATTTATTATGTCTTTTCGATTCTCCCGCTCTCTCTCTCTCATTCTCACCTCCTTATCAGATCGGCTTATCAGATCGGCCTAGCCGTTTCATTTTGTCGTACAAAAGTAAACTAAACTCAACGCTTAACTCGCACTTTGTTTTTTTTTACTAACAGTAATTATTTTATTTGTGTTCAGTTAATTGATGAAAAAAAACTATTATGATAATTATTTATATTCTTTTCAATGTACGGCGCAAACGAGCACGCATGCAACTTGGTGTCACTTGTGATCACGAAATAAGAGAGGAGAATGAGAGCGAGAGGGAGAGAGAGAGGGAAAGAGTGCGAGGATGAGAGAGAGAGAGACGAAAGAGACTAGAAATAGAGATAGAGAGAACGAGACGACTGATGGACGGAAGGAGGCAGGTCAATCGATGTGGAACACAACCACTGTGCGAGTGCCCGTGAGAATAGCGAGAGTGAGAGAGAGAGAGAGAGCAGATCGAAGGGAAAATTGTGTAGATGAGAGAAGCAGAGAAAGATCCTGCAGTACAAATGTCTCAGAGCAGTAGCTGTGCTAGTATTAAGAGAGAAAGAGAGAGAAAAGAAAATGAGGGCGCCTGTTATGTAGGAAGCGAGAATAGAAAGAGGAGAGAGATAAACAGAGATTGAGAGAGTGAGAGAAGATAGAGAGAGAGAGAGAGAGAGAGAGAGAGAGAGAGAGATATTGGGCAAGATAGGTGCAGAGTTTGTATTCTTCTTCCTGGAAATCTTGTGAAATAAACTGTTATCTTGCTATTTCATTATCTTCCGGATACAACCATGTTTGTCTTCGTTCCATTTCTTACCGGTTCTTATGATCGTCGTAATTCAAAGCTGTCCTCTGATAGTCATTCATTCATTATCTCCAGAATGCTCATGGTTACTTTGTATGTTACAGAGAGAGAGAGAGAGAGAGAGAGAGAGAGAGAGAAAAAGTTCTTATAGAATAGACAAAAAGACTAACTTCCGGCGCGGTCTACAGATTAGGGTAAGTGTCCTTTTTGTTGTTGTCAATCGTTTCAACTTCTCGGCTCGCCTCAAAATATATTTTTCCGTGCAACTGTTCACACGAACAAAAATGTAATTATAAAAATGCCTATACAAAAATATAAATCATAAGCGTAGCCTTCTTTCTTCTTCATATTCTCGCATACCATCCAATTGATCGAACTCAATATTTTATCTCTTTCGTTCTCTTTCTCTCTTCTTTTTCTTCTCTATTTCTCTATCTTATAATTTCTCGTTAATTCTCGTTTGCTCGCCGTTTATTTTTGCGTATACGAAGGACCAACCGCACAAGCAATACAAAAAGAAAGTTGCATCTCATGCCCTTATTGTTAGAAATTAGAAATTGAACTTGTTATTGATCAAAATATTAAATAGTCATTTTGCTGACGAGTTTTCTTATAAATGCTTTCCTTGACACACCGATTGACTTACCGGACATTTTACCGTAATTCTGCTCTCGAATTTAAATTCGTGAAAGCGCTCCAAGGATAGTATCCCGGCAGAATTGCGAAATTTTTTTTAAGTGGGTGGAAATAAAGTTTATGACCAGTTTTGTGCACTTGAGTTAAGGTTTGTATCGAATTTTCGCTTTTCTTCGAGCTGAACACGTTGTTTTTTGGTTGTTATTTCACTTTAATGGATATGTCAGCTTTGCGCTTGTGGCAGCTTTTAATGGGAAGATGTTCTAAAGCTTCCATTATTTCGAGCCAAATGACCTGTTACCTCCATGTCAGTCGCACCCGTTTTGCACTACACTTCTCCTTCATTCTCTCTGCTCTTCAGTTCTCCTTTGACTTTTACTTTCTTTCTCACCTATATGTTGGCTGCTTCTGTTGTGCATTGTTTTTTTTTCGCTTTCGATTGCAACAGCCTTTATCACTAGTACACCTATTAAATATTGAGCGTAGAGAGGTTTGAGATATGAAATGTTATCGCTAAGTTTCGGCAAATGTTTGCTATTATAATGTATGGGCTTGTTTTATTTATGCTATTTTTAGTGTGCGCGCGTATCACGGTAGGGTTGACGAGAGTTCTTGACGAATCCTCAAGATGAGCTGGATCCCTCTCGTCTCGCAGCTCAAGTCGGGCGTGCAGCTGCTGACTGGCGATTCCAAGGGAGCACGCGAGACACAGGAGCAGTTCGTCCGGCAGTGCCCCGTCATTTCACAGGCGTGTATCCTTTAAAACATCTTTAAGCAGCTAATTTTCATGACAATTTCTCTTAATTTTCGTTAAGTAAAACAGAATTATTTTTACATTTATTTACTGCATCCTCACTCGAAGTGCTACGCCTCTCCCTAGGCCATCGCAGACAAATTGTTTTTGCCCCATTTGTTCAATTACTGTGCCCCAAAAAGTCACGCTCCCGAATTCGAAGGAAGCTCCCAGAACTAGTATTAATGCTAGAGGATCTTTCGGCGAAAAATAATGCTCCTTTAAAGTCGCATGAAAAGGGGCGGAGCTTCCTTCCAGGTGACGTCACTTGTGCAGTTGGCAAAAGGAGATCGCAACGGCGCGTTGGAGACGCAGAAGATGTGCGCCGAGACCGTGGGCGGCGTCCTGAATTCGACGCCCGTCGTTGGACACGTCAAAGGTTTTGCCATTACTTTCTCGGAGGAGATTAAAAATGTTATTTATTTATTAAAAAAAAAGTTGGATGTGGAAATATATTTTTAACTAATTAATTAATTACAATAATAAGAAAATTATCTAATTCATGGCCCTGAGAATAAATAAATAAATATATATATACATATATATATTTATATTTATATACATGTATGTATATATTACGGCCCCTTCCAGCCGGCGTCCACCTCATCTGCAATGACAAGGAGGGCGCGTTGCAAGCAGTAGTAGCCGCGAATAGGACTTCAGTCATCATGGGCACAGGAGCCGTTGGTTAGACATCAAAGATCAAAGATCAGAGTTCAACTTTTTCTTCTTTCTTTTTTCCATGCCTTTTTCTTATAGTTCTAACTTACTTGTTAATAATGTCACGGCCCTCCACAAAAGTGATTCTCTAACCATAAGGTTGTTGTTGTTCCTTTTTTTGTCGATACTCGGGCCGTATTATATAGATTTTTTTTAAATACAAAAATAAATAGAAAAAAAGCGAAAATGGCGAAATATATATTTTTTTCAAATTCTATTTAAAGGTGGCCTAGTGGGCGGTTATAGAATTTTTTGATACAAAAATAAATATAAAAAAAAGCGAAAATGACGAAATATATTTTTTTTCAAATTCTATTTATAGGTGGCTTAGTGGGCGGTTATAGAATTTTTTGATACAAAAATAAATAGAAAAAAAGCGAAAATGACGAAATATATATATATTTTTTTAAATTCTATTTAAAGGTGGCCTAGTGGGCGGTTATAGAATTTTTTGATACAAAAATAAATAGAAAAAAAAGCGAAAATGACGAAATATATATTTTTTCAAATTCTATTTATAGGTGGCTTAGTGGGCGGTTATAGAATTTTTTGATACAAAAATAAATAGAAAAAAAAGCGAAAATGACGAAACATATATATTTTTTTAAATTCTATTTAAAGGTGGCCTAGTGGGCGGTTATAGAATTTTTTGATACAAAAATAAATAGAAAAAAAGCGAAAATGACGAAATATATTTTTTTTCAAATTCTATTTATAGGTGGCTTAGTGGGCGGTTATAGAATTTTTTGATACAAAAATAAATAGAAAAAAAGCGAAAATGACGAAATATATATATTTTTTTTTAAATTCTATTTAAAGGTGGCCTAGTGGGCGGTTATAGAATTTTTTGATACAAAAATAAATAGAAAAAAAAGCGAAAATGACGAAATATATATTTTTTCAAATTCTATTTATAGGTGGCTTAGTGGGCGGTTATAGAATTTTTTGATACAAAAATAAATAGAAAAAAAAGCGAAAATGACGAAATATATATATTTTTTTAAATTCTATTTAAAGGTGGCCTAGTGGGCGGTTATAGAATTTTTTGATACAAAAATAAATAGAAAAAAAAGCGAAAATGACGAAATATATTTTTTTTTCAAATTCTATTTATAGGTGGCTTAGTGGGCGGTTATAGAATTTTTTGATACAAGAATAAATAGAAAAAAAGCGAAAATGACGAAATATATATATTTTTTAAATTCTATTTAAAGGTGGCCTAGTGGGCGGTTATAGAATTTTTTGATACAAAAATAAATAGAAAAAAAAGCGAAAATGACGAAATATATATTTTGTTTCAAATTCTATTTATAGGTGGCTTAGTGGGCGGTCCGATCGGTGCGGTTGCTGCGGGTGTTGCCGCTGGGACCACGCATGACAAGGTCCACTCTATCGTCGCAAACGAGTTTGTCTTCTTCTTCTTCCTCTTTTTTTTCTTTCTCTAATGGTAAGTCAATCCGTTTTGTTAAAAAAAAATTGTTGTTTTTGTTTTTTTTTACTTTTGTTCATTTCTTAATAAATTACTTAATAAAAGTACTTAGTAATAATAAGAAAAAAACAATCTAGAGATCGTTTAGATGGTATTGGCCAGTTCTTTCTTTCTTTGTTTTTTTTTAAAAGAGAGATGGGCGTATTTGCGACAATGGAAGAAGTCTCCAAGGCTGACAAGAAGGGAGGCGCTGTGTTCGACCTTGTCTCTGGTTTGTTTTACTCCAGTGCATTGTGAGAGAGAGAGAGAGAGAAATAGTGAGAGAGAGCGAGAGTGAAAGAGAACGAGAGTGAGAGAGAGGAGAGAGAGAGGGAGTAGAAGAGAATGAGAGAGGGAGAGGGAGGAGAAGAGAGAGGGAGGAGTAGAGAGAAGGACGGTATGGATGGAAACATTAAAATAATGTGCAATTATCAGTGTTTGATAGAATGCCGTTCATTTTGCGTAGACGATATTAAAAAAAGAAATATTATATTTAAAATTACTAGTCATTAAAAAATAATAATTTATAGATTATTTTAGGCGTAATTTTCGACGGCTTGACGGGCAACGCTGGCTTCCAGGTCGCAAAGGCTGTCAAGGGTTAGCCGCTCTCTTTCTTACTTTCACTAGCTTAGCTTCTTCAGGCTCTATTCTAGTGTAGGCGTCCCATGAAAAATTAAGGCGTCCCATCAGTGAAAAAGTAGGCGCGTCTCATTGCCATGGGACGCCTTCACTAGAATATAGCCCAGTTCATAAATTCTGTTTCGCCAGACAGCCAGCTAGCTAGTAAAATCACTTTTGCCTAGCTTTATTTTATATTAAAAAAAATTTCTTTCAGAAGCCGCCGCCGCTCGCAAGGCCACGAGCGGGGAAGCGGTGAAGAGAGCGCGCCGTGCTGCAGCACGAAGACGTAATCGAGCAAACAGGGCAGCGAAGCGAGCGGGGACGACGACGGCCACGGGCGCCAAGAATCCGGCGCCGCCTGCTTCCTCCGGCTCCGCGCCAGGAGGTACCGGAAATGCGCCGCCGCCAGAGCCACGCGGAGACGCAACCGCCTCCGCCCGCGCGGCGGCCAGCAAAATGACGCCAGAATCGCTCGTCGCCCAACTGGAGAAGCTCGTGATGGAAGCGAAGAAAACAGCCGCCAAGCTCCCCCTCAAGGAGATTGCAGCGCTCGCCAAGATGTTCTTCGCCATGGATGGTTAGACCGCGTTCAGTCTCGCTGGGTTTTATTTTATTATAATTATTTTTTTTAATTTCATTTTTTAAAGAGAATTTTTTTTATATTTTGAATGAGATTAACTTTTCTCAACATACTGGAAAATTACTGAAATAAAATTAGGTATGTATATTTTTTTAAATAAATAAGTTAATAAGTAAATAAGGGTGAAAATATGTATACTTAAGCATTCGCTTGCCCGGAGGACGACGAAGAAAGCAGCAACAGCTGGAGTCAGGAGGACGAGGAAGAGTTTGGCAAGCCGAACATCTTCTTCTTCTCTGGCACTGTTGACCGCGCTGCTGACGACGATGACCAGGATGGCGTTGGCGATGAGCTCGATGAAGTGCTCATCCGATGCGTCGTGATCAACCACTTCGAAGTGTTCACGGCGAATGACCGGTTAGCTATTTATATATGAAGTATAAAAATTAAAAAAAAACTTGTTAACTATAAAGTGGTGGCAAAAAAATCTACTCTTTGGTTGAATTATATTTAGAAGTTAATCACGTCGATAGAATTAATATTTGTTTAATTGTAACCTGAGTGTCACGAATTCAACCGCTGTTAAAAAAATTATTTTACTACCTTTGAAATCGCGTCTCTTAAAAAACAAGTGTCATGTCAAGATTCATGTTTTTAAAAAGTATTTATTATCATTTATTATTATTTATTATCATTTATTATCATTTACAGTACCCGCAGTAGAGAGAAGCTGGCAGCAGTCAGCTCGCTGGCCACTAGCTATGAAGTGATTATCACTTCGGACACGTGGCTCGAGGTTGGGGTTGATCATCTTTGATCATTGATCATTGAGCTTTGAAGCTTTGATCTTTTATCTTTTATCCTTAGCTTATCTTTTATCCTTAGCTTCTTCAGTCAAAATAGTTATTTAGCTCGAATGGTGCATGTTTGCAGAGAAAGAAAAAACGAGAGCAACTAGTACTGACATGTAAGAGAGGGAGACAGAGAGAGAGAGAGAGAGAGAGAGAGAGAGAGAGAAAGATAGAGAGAGAGAAAGAGAGAGAAAGATAGAGAGAGAAAGAAAAGAATAAAAGTCACTTTTCCAGTCGCTCGGATGCGACTCGGCTGACCTGCATGGTGCTCTGCCCGATTTCGACATCTTCCGCGACTCGCGCGGCGGCCGCGGCGTCTTTGTCGCTGTTAAGGTTCCTTTTTATCTTTCTCTCTCTCTCTCTCTCTCTCTCTCTCTTCTTTATCTCTCTTTTCTCTCTCTGTCTTTCTTCTCACTCTTTCTTTCTTTCCCTCTTCTTACTTCTCATTCACATGTCCCTTTCAGCTGTTTCCTTAAAAATTAAAACATGATGCTCAATTAATCTACGGCGTTCCCTAACGATTGTAGAGTGACAGTTTTTAATGATTTAAGAAAAATGGGAAAAAAATTGTGCAATGTAAGCCACATAGCTAGACGAGAGAAATGAATTAAATTTGATTAATAAAAATTAATTAAGAATCTATTTAATCTGTTAATTAATTAATTAATTCTCATACTTTGAGCGCACGCTGAAGGCGACGAGGCACGCGCTCGAGAATGAAGAGTTCAAGCTATTCGAGATGGTCGGCCTGACGATTGAGAAGGAGGGAATGGATGCCAAGCTGCTCGTCGTCTATGGAGCAGCAAGTTGGTGGAGAGAGAAGAGAGAGAGAGAGGGAAGGGGAGAGAGAGAGAGAGTGAGAAAGGAGAGAGAGAAGAGAGAGAAGGAGAGAGAGGGAGAGAGAGAGGGGATGAAGCGAGAGAGAGAGAGTGAGATAGAGGAGAGAGAGGGAGAAGTAGAGAGAGTGATAGAAAATGGCGAGAGAGAACGAGGGAAGGAGAGACAGCGAAAGCTTTACCAATAGCAGAATAATATTTAATTTCTTTAAAATAAACACATTGTTTTAATTACTAATTTATTATGAACTGGGAGACCCGGTGCTTTTGTGTTTACTCTTTCATTTATCACGAACCCGCAATGAAGGATGTTTGATGTGTTCAAAGTGGTGAGTAGGCTGCACAAAAATAAGAAATTTTAGAGAGCATTTAATTATTAATTATTTAATGGAGAAATGCAAGACCCGGTGCTTTTTTGTTCACTCATTCAGTTATAACGAACACGCAATAGTGAGGGTACGTTCGATGTCGAGAACGTAGAGATATGGAAAGAATAATATAAGTTGATTAGAGAGATGGAGCGATGGTGAGGATATAGAGAGAGAAGAGAGAGAGAGAGACAACGAGAAAAAGAGAGAAGCAGAGAAATTGAGAGAAGTAAACAGTTGTTGTCTACTTTAGCCGGCCGGTGCACAGCGGATGACGTGGCGGTGACGGGCAAGGAAGACGAAGCTCCGCCCTCCTCCTCCTCGAGACTCGTCCCGATGGACGCGGACATCTGGGTGATGCACAGCGAGCCACCGCTAGTACGGCATGTCCAGGTGAGGCATCTTGGCACTGGGCCAAGTGGATTTTTGAATAATTATATTTAATAATTATTTTTGAATTATTATATTTAATAATTATTTTTAAAAAAATTTATTTTAAAAAGAATGATAATAAATGTGATAATTATAAAATTTTCACTTGATGCTACTGAAAGGAAAGAAGAAAAAAATACTTGTCAACATTGTCTTTATCTCTATCGCAACTTGAAATTAATTAAGCTGCCTTGTAGAAAAGAGAATCTGCCTTCTCGACACACACTCTGAAGATGTTCTCAATCGTGCCGCTGTGAATGAAGAAATCACTGATTTGGAGAGAATCGATTAATATAAAATCGAAGTAATTCTGATTTTTTTTAAAGCATCCACATTCTAACATGCCATTCAAGTGTAGAGTTTTGTTGTAGCAATCGTCTAGTTCTGCTTCTTCAAGATTACTGCATAACTCATCGAACCTCTTGTTTTGAACTCGAAATAGCTCACTTCTTTTTGTTCCCTTTTAAGCCATGTAAGGAAAACTTGCTCTGCTATAAGTGCTATCCTAGTATGTCTCTGTTTTTTAATCTTATTATTCTACTAGCATTGTTCTTTTATTACAGCATAATGAGCGCATATTTGAAAGACTGCCAAGCCTTCGATCTTGTCTCTCACTAGCTCTCCCTCTCTTTCTCTCTCTCTCTCTCTCTCTCTCTCTCTCCCCCCCCCCCCCTCTCTCTCTCTCTCTCTCTCTCTCTCTGTCTCCCCCTCTCTCTGTCTCTTTCTCTACCTTGACATATTCCACTCGTTTCTTTCATTCTCGTTCTTATTATGTACATATCTCGCCGTTTACAACATATTCATTTAAAAACCGTTTTCGTCCACATTAATTCGAACAGTTTACTCGTTTGACTATTTCTGTCATAGACTCTCTGTTTTTAAGTCCATATCACATGCCAGGTTCGTTTTAATATTTGCTTTTTGCTAGCTCATATTAACTTGTATATCATACAAGTGTTGTACATATGATTCGCTCTTTTTTGATGCCTTGAGTGTCATAATAAAAAAGAACATTCTCGCCTTGTGAATTCACAGAGCCTGTGGTTAGAACTCTACATTTCAGAATCCTTTCTAACTATATCATTTTCCCTCACCTTCCAGTCTTTCTCCATCTTTCCCTAATCTCCTCTAATCTCTTCTCTCTCTCACTTCTCTCTCTCTCTCTCGCTTCTCTCTCTCTCTCTCCGACTTCCATCTTTTTATTCTCTTGACTGTGCTGTCAGCACTGATCTAGATCAAACGTATTTCATTCGTATACCCTTTCATCAGCAGTGGCTTCAGGATCACGTGTGGGGAGTACAGTGGAGAGAGAAAGTAGAAAAGCACGACAGTTGAGGAGACAGCGAAAAAGTGTGCGAATATAACAAGAAAAGAAGCAGAAAGATAGAGTTAATGTAAATGAAAGTGAAATAACATAGCTTATAAGTAAGTAAGTTTTTAATACTTTTTTAGCGACGATAAAAACAAACAAATAAACAATCAAAAACAAAAAAAAATTTTCACGCACACTTTTTCCCGCTGTTCAACAACCCCATCATAATCACACACATAACACATAAATGGACCCGCGTATCTCGTGCTTGAGAAACGATCAAAAATTGATAACAATTAGAGAAGGGAAGAAGGAAAAGAGAGACACAAAATGACACGAAATAGGCACTCTCCAACTATCAAAAGAATGAATCGGCAACGTTCCCGCACTTGTCACAAAAAAGGGAGAAAATAAGGAGCGATAGGGAAGGAGAAAGAGAGAGAGAGAAAGAGCGAGAGAGAGAGAGAGAGAGAGAGAGAGAGGGAGAGGTAAAGATAGAAAGGAAGATGAAAATCTCAAAGTAAATTGATAACAACTCCGGAATAAATAGTAAGAGAAAGGCTTTTCGTCTACGCGCACTGGGGAAAAGAGTTTAAAAAAAAGTTAATTGAATTTTTCTGTCATGCAAGCATTTTTACGAGAGGCAAAAACATTCTTTTGCATATATGAGAATCAGATTCGAGTTGAGAGAGAGAGAGAGAGAAACTAGAAATAAAGATGAAAATCTCAAAGGAATTGATAACAACTTTTCTATGTACATAGAGTATAGTTAAATACTATCAATATTGCTATTATTCAAATCAGACTCAAACGCTACTGTAAATGATGGAAATTTAGGCAACTAGTTCCTTTCTTCATTCAGTTTGAATAGGTAATTCAGCCGCACTTTGAAAACGCACTTTCCTGATCCAAATTATTTGCTTCAATCTTCACTGATTAAAATTTGAATTTATTGATTGACACGGTTTACCGAAGAGCGCATGCGTGGAGTAAAAGACCAAGGGTGGGGTTTTCATGGGTTGTACTCGATGGGGAGGTTCTTGCGGCGGACCATGCCGTCGCCCTGGAACCACTCGCGGCGGAACTGCTTGGCGGCGCCGTCCGGGGTGTTGGTCCACTCGATGGTGATGCGGTCGTTGTTCGTGTCCTCCTGGAAATATTTCTTTTTAATAAAGATGTTTAAATTACTGATTAATAAACAGACGCTAATTTTTTGTAAGCATTTTGTATATTATATTGTTTTTTTTTAATAAAAGGTATGTGAACCTGGCCGTAGGCGAAGGCGTCGCAGGAGACAGCAACGAGGACGGGCTCCTTGGGGTCGAGGACGCCGCTGGCCGGGTCGACACCGAGACGCTTCATGTTCGTGGTCTTGAAGGCCCAGCCGATGCGGCGCGCAGAGGTGTTGACCACCTGTAAATTAGAAACAATTAAATATTTTCGTGGCCAGTCCTATTGCAGTTGAAAATTTTTTTAAGTGGCGTCGAAACAAGAGAGAATGTAGATTCTGAAAACAAACCTTGATGTGGTAGGTGTGCTTGTCGTCGTAAGGCGCGTTGAAGACGACCTTGGCGTTGGGCTGGGTGACGATGTCACCAGGAGGAACCGACTGAGCCATTGGAGGAGAAGTGGAGAGGAGAGCAGAGAAGCACAGTCGAGAACTGATGGAAATGCTTCTGAAAGCACCTTTTTATACGAATTTCTCTGCCTGAAATTTTACATTTTCGCTAAAGTGCAGCAAATTTATTAACCAAATTCGCGTTTATTTCTCAAAAACAGGGAACACAGATATAGGTTTCAAAATATTTAATGCTCGTATTTTGCCTTTGAAATTTTAATGTACTATTTATATTTCAACATCAATTTTGTCACCGAGTTCGTGGCTTTCGCAGAAATGTTTTGAAACTTTAATCTTTGTTCTTTATTCTTGAGAATTAACGACGACTTTTGCATATTAGTTCGTTGCACTTTGGCTAAAATTAAAATTTGACGGCTGGGACATCAGTATAAAAGCAGCTGTCCAGATACATTTCCATCAGTCCTCGACTGTGCTTCTCTGCTCTCCTCTCCTCTTCTTCCAAGCCATGGCTCAGTCCGTCCCTCCTGGCGACATCGTCACTCAGCCCAACGCCAACGTCGTCTTCAACGCACCCTACGACGACAAGCACACCTACCACATCAAGGTTTGTTTTCCTCTGCTTCCCACGTCTCGAGCATCCGGAATTTTCCTTCCCTATTTGAAAATATTTTAGCTAATTGTTTCTAATTTTCAGGTGGTCAACACCTCTGCGCGCCGCATCGGCTGGGCCTTCAAGACCACGAACATGAAGCGTCTGGGTGTCGACCCGGCCAGCGGCGTCCTCGACCCCAAGGAGCCCGTCCTCGTTGCTGTCTCCTGCGACGCCTTCGCCTACGGCCAGGTTCACATACCTTTTTTTAAAGAAAAATAACAATATAATATCAATGTTTCATTATTAATCAGTAGTTTGAAAAGCTCTCGTAATTAAAAAAATATTCGCAGGAGGACACCAACAACGACCGCATCACCATCGAGTGGACCAACATTCCGGACGGCGCCGCCAAACAGTTCCGCCGCGAGTGGTTCCAGGGCGACGGCATGGTCCGCCGCAAGAACCTCCCCATCGAGTACAGCCCCTGAAGATGCTCTTCCCACCGTCTGAAAGGATAGAGAACTACAAGTTTTCCCTGTTCATAAAATGCACAAATCCCGACTTGTGACTGTTAGTCACTTTCTTCTCGGAGAAGAAGAGAAATTCCATCTCGTTAAATGTAAAAAGAGAGGGTAGCCACCGAAAAGTCGTATACGAGAATGTAAATGTTATTTTAATATTTTAATATACAGTACCAAATATTAACGATTGTTAGATGAATCTTCTCTGCAACTCAACATGAGATTAGCTGCGATTTGTTGTTGACTTCCCTTAGCAGTGATAGAGGCAAAATAATAATAA
>CALZFC010000248.1:7850000-7867500 GCA_945643635.1 Allodiplogaster sudhausi
TAATTTACTTTATTTGGCGTAAAAAGAGCCCTTTCCCGCTGCAACATCATCGTGCGATTCTTGGCAAGCTTATAAGAGCAATCTTGAGGGTGCTATTTAATTGAATTTCAGCAACGTCTACCACGCTTTACCTCGATATAATACGTTCTTAATTATCTTATTGTTGTCTTTTTAGCTTGCGGTTGTGGCCGCTTTTCGCTATGCTACATAGGCATTGAGAATATAGCGCTATCAGCATCTTTGATGCATCAGTCCCTTTTATTCATTTCTCTGTCTTTCTTTCACTTTTTTCTCTGCTTCTCTCTCTCTCTCTCTCTCTCGCTCGCTTCCCTCCTCTCCCATCTCCTTCCTTCTCGTTTTCTTATGTGTGATACGTGAGGTTTGCACACTTGTGCAATATCGATGAGAGTGTTATTGCTATTGCTGTCGTCATTTGTGTTTCCTGCGATTTTCTCAAAGAGTAATTCGCTCTCGAGTTGTGTGTTGACGTCTGTAAGAAGAAACGTTTTTGCTTCGTGAGAAGTTAGACTCGATGTTATTACTTGGATCGCGTTTCATGCTTTCTATATATTTTGCTTGTTTGTTTTTATAATTACTTTAACTTTAATGCTGACGTGTTTTAAATGTGTTTTTCCTTATTCTTTTCGCGCCACTTTTCTAAAATTTAGTTTTAATTCTCGTTTTTTTTTCTTTTCCGGACTACGCATCAGACGCGAAGTGAGGATAGCAACGGCGCGTGGTCACGTTCTCCGGCAATCTTCGCCCTTTGTGGCGTTTTGGTGCGGTTTTGTCTTCTTTTTTTTATTAGAAAGACTGACTTTTCCCCAAAACTTCCATGTTACCTAACCCGGCGATTCTAGGGTGCCATAGTCTCTATTGTCTGACGCCGAGATTACCGTCAGACGATCAATCTATTCCTATTTGCCTTTTGATCGAGAAGATATTTTCCTTTCTCTCACCGTCTGCGTCACTATCTCTTGCTCTCTTTATCTCGCTCTCTCTCTCTCTCCTTATCACTAATCTCCTCTTCTTATCGCACCAACGTAGAATTACACAAGTTTCACCCCGTTGCGAACTTTGAGAAGAACTTTGTAAAGTATCGCTCGCACACGCGGAGTTGTGCTGCGCTAAAGGTAGAAATGGCCGACATGAGAGCAGAGCAACTTCGTGCTAATCTAATGAGGCGCGACCAAAGCGAAGGAAATCGCTTGAGAACACGAGATTGACTGAAAGTTTTTTTAAAGTATTGTAAGAATTGACAATTATGGCTCGCTTGTGAGTAGTTATGAATACATTTTAGACTACTGCAGAAGAATTTAAGATATTCTTCTTCTTCAGATTTCAGTCTTCAAATTGGTCACACAATTTTGCCCGGGCACCCTCCCGAAAAGCACACGCATGGAAAACTGCTGTGTGGACATTCCCGAAAGTTAATATATAAAAACACTCCAAAACAAACCAATTTTCGGGAATTTTTTAAGCCCGAAAATTGGTTGGACGCGAAACTAGCTCCCGTTCCCTTCCTATTTTTTTTGTTTGTTTGTTATGTGAACCCTTCCGAAAAATTTCGCGAAGCTGTTTTAAGTCATTTAAACAGCGTCAGAATTACTACTTTGTAAACATGAAAATTTTATTTTGTAAAAGAAGGAAGAAGAAGTAAATTCTTTAAGAGCGCACCGTACACCGAAAATGATGAACGGCAACGGTGGCACGCTCGAAGACTGCCACACAAACGTCTTCTCGCTGGTTCGTTTCTCTCCCTCTCTCCCCCTCTCTCTCTCTCTCTCTATTTCTCTCTCTCTTTCTCTCTCCCTCTCCCTCTCTCTCTCTCTCTCTCTCTCTCTCTCTCTCTCGATCTGACCCAGCGTACCATTCGCGCGCCCACTTTGAACTCGTTACTGTTGATTAACTTATTTATATCTATCACGATGGTATATCTATCATCGATTACTGATCTATATAGAAGTGATAAATGATACAATACATTCTCTTTGCCGTCTATAAGAATTGCCACGTTTTAATGCGCTGTCTTTGCTTGTCAAATACGAAGACTTGCCACTTCATCCAAAGTCATCAGCGGCTTTCCAAATGCATTTTTCTTGCCGTTTTGTCCTTCTTCTTATCCTATTTGTTCTGACACACTACGATATTATCGTACACTGTTTATTTATTAGTAACGCAGTACAGTCCCTTGTCTGTCTTAAGAATTAATGTCTTTCTTTATATTTTGGTTGGGACCGTAAGACATTTTAAGACTGCTTTTACCATACTTTTAGCACTTAGCCTAAAAGACTTAGTCTTATCCTGAACATGCACAATCCTTAAAACTGCCCTATCCTTAAGACATCCTTATCCTTAAGTCTTGGCCCTATCCTTAAGATTGATCCCTATCATTAAGTCGTAGCCTAATCCTTATCACTAAGTCTTATAGCCTTTGTTTCTCCATTTTAAGACGGAGCTGAACGGCCTTCGATGGCGCATGTTTCTGTCGCCGCCGTCTGATGGCGTCGCACGCACTGCACTCGACTTGAAGCAAGATGCAGTTCTGCAGGCTTACGGTCGTCTTCAAAAGGTTGGAGGGAGTACTGTAGTGGCATAATGTCTAATGTTTTCTATATTCTCTTAGACTTCTCTAAGTTGAAGAGTCTATATCAACACAGGCTTATAATCTATACAGTACTATACTATATGCTTTTCACTTCTCTTGCATAAACTTTTTGTGTCACACAATGTTACGGTGGTTTTTAAAAAGTCTACGCGCGGACAGCCCAAGGTAAAGCTTTGAGATAGATCATAGGAAAGTGAGTAGTGTATAGCTGTTATGTATATATATATATATATATATATATATATATATATTATAATTAGTTTTTAAAATTAATCAATTAATTAATTAATTAACTCGTCTATTAAAGGATGGCATCCTTTGCACGTGGCGTCGACAGCCACTCGAGTTGCCTACGGCCGCCAGCCTTCCCGTCCTCTCGCTGGACTCGCGCAAAGAACTCTGGGTCTTCTGGTTCCACACGGAGCCACCCGAGCTCGACGCGATTACGGAGACGCTCGTCAAGAATAAAGGTTTTTTTTATTTTATTTTATTTTTTAGAAGTTTTATTTTTTGAATATTTATTCACCTTAGAATTACTGTATCTTTTCAATATATATATTTTTTCTTTGAATGGAAATGTGAAAATATCAATTTTATAAGACTAAATATGTAATATATGAATACATAATTAAATAAATAAATCTGTAAATAAATAAAACATAAAAATAAAAATGTAAACATATTTATTCAGCAACGGACGACTTTGACGACGTGGACCAAGGCGATAGCGCCGTCGCATATGATGTCAGCTTTTTTCTTGCTCTTATACTCCATTTTTCTACCACTTTTATAGTGCGCGCCGCTACCGTATCATACAGTATATTTTTACCTGATTGTGACTTGTGATTTTTTGTATCCCTTTAGGCTATTTTTCGCTCTCTCTCTCTCTCTCTCTCTCTCTGTGTCTTACTCTAGCTCCCCCTCTCCTCTCTCTCTCACTCCCTCCCTTCTCTCTCTCCCTCGCATACACACTCTCTCTCTCTCTCCCTCTCTCTCCAGGTGCGCACTCTTCTCTTCAAAGCGATGCACACTGCCATCGATGTGCAATACCGCCGCGCCGGTCTCCTCCGCGTCGGCAAATGGCATGTCCGCCCCGTGAGCTGCACGAGGAGGGACTCGTCCAAGCTGACCGATGAGTACGTGACTATTTTAAGATTTTATTATTATTATTATAATTATTTTACTTATTATTACATTATACCTTTTGTCACTGAGTAGGTGAGAAAATTCTGTGTGAACTATTTTATTTTTAAAAATTAATATTTAAATTTATTACTTCTTATTCTTATTTGGTCGTGTATTGTTTTCCAAATTTATCCTATTTGTTTTTGTTTAATGTCAAGTAGTTTCGTTATCTTCGATTGTAGTTAAATCTAAATATTTTATTATTGCAATCTTTCACTACTGTTTTAAAATTAAAATTTTTTAAGTATTTTATTTTGCTATTTTTCATTACTGCTTTATAATATTAAAAAAAAAATTTGAAATGTCAATTTTCCCGCCCATGTCCTCTTCCTCCTCTTATTCTTACAGCTACACCCTGGCCATGGAGCACAAGTTCGTCGTGCTCGGCGGCAACACCCTGTGCGTCTCTGTGCGCGCCCAGCGCCAGCCAACTCTGTGCCGCCTCGATCTCTTTCATCTCGACGCCAACGTCCGCCTCCCCGTTGCACTCGCGCCGTGGAGTCTCAAGGTTGATGGAGAAATATTGATCCATAAATGGACCATAAAAATAGGGTAGCGTGACTTGACTACAGTCATTATTTGCAGTTTCCATCCAAAGATATGCATTAAAAAAAGATAATAAAGAATGCTTGAGGTTTAATTTTTTTTTAATTTCCAAAATAAAATTTAAAAAATTTTAACAGTTCCCTTCCAGGCCTCTACCCATAATTTTGATTGCAATAAAGAAACATTCAAAGCATATATTGTGCGAAAATATTAGATGTCTGATAAAAGAATACTTTCTATTTTTATTTTAATGATAAAACTAATATTACTCTATATGATACATTTATAATTATAATGTAAAAAAAAACAATTCCTCCAGGCCTTTCTCGTACCTGAGAGCGAGCAACAAGGAGGAGGAGAGCAGGCGGCGACGAGAGAGGCCAGAGAAGCGAGAGAGGCCAGAGAGGCCGAGCAGCAATTCGCACTCTGGCTACAGATGGCCGCACTCCCCGAGCATGACGAGGAGGAGGAAGAGAAGAGGAGAGAGAAAGAGAGAGAGGAGGCAGAGAGAGAAAGGAAGCGGAGAGAAGAGGCAGCAGAGGAGGAGGAGAGGGCGAAGAGAGAGCAAGCAGAGGAGAAAGCAGGCGGTGGAGGAGGAGGTCAGGAAAAATCATATCATATCTTTAGAGCTATATTTATTTAGCTGTTTATCTTACCAATCTTCAAAAAGCTGATATGAAAAGAAAAAAAAATTATTGTATTAAAAATAAATTTCATCTAACTCTATATGGAATCTTATTGACTAGAAATGGCTGTTTAGCTATTACAGTACTCTCTATCTCTCACGGGATTTATGACTTGTGGAAGCCAAGACAAGCTCTTACTTACAATTAGCAGGCGAAGAGCAACAAGAGAGGAAGAAGAAAGCGATCGAAGGAACAGCTGAGAAGAAGCCAGTGAAGAAGACGCCTGGCGTACTTCCAAGGATGGTCAGAGTCGAGGTGAGCGGAGGCCGTGTTTTAGAGAGATTGATTTTAGTGTGCTAATTTTAGTGCGCCTATGAGATACGGTATATAAGTATTGGCAAAGTTATCATGTTTTAGAGAGGTTTCCTTGAGTTTAATGCACCTGAGAGGTTTCAGGCAGAAGACGGTACTCAGATGTGGTATCCGACGTGCTACGTGCTGATCACTCTGGAAGAGAGCGGGGCACTCGAGGCGAGGCTCGAGGAGAAGAGAAGGAGGTAAGAGAGAGAGATGGAGGAGCGAGAGAGAGAGGAGAGAGAGAGAAAAAGAGAGAGAGAGAGAGAGGAGAGAGAGAGAGTCATCGAGAGAGAAAGAGTGAGAGAGAGAGAGAGAGAGCGCGACGGCTGAGGGGGGCAGAAAAAAAGGAAGTAATTTAGACAACTTTACCCGCCCGGAGACTCAACGCCAACCACGTCGTCTTTTCAACGGGACATTGGAATCTGCACTCAAGGTTTGTTTTTTGCTTGAATTTCGAGAAAAACATAAATCATTAAAGATAATTGGCCTTTAAAAGTATTAATTAAAATGCGAGATATTCTCAAGAAAAAAAAACAAATTCCGCTTACAGTAATCGAGGAGCGCGTGAACGAATTCACATCGTTGACCGTATGCGAGGCAGCCATGCGTGGGACGCAAGCGGCCGTCGAGAGAGTCTACGAGAAGAGCCGAGGGGGCGGAGTAGTCACTCCTTGCGAGGGAGGAAGGGGACCCCTTCCAGGAGTACCCCCAATCGCCATGCTGCATTCAATTAAAAACGAAGAGCAGAAGTCAGCTGGAGCTGTTATTTTTGCATGTAAAAAAAGATGGTGAAAATTAAAAGGCAAAAATTTTTGTATTTGTCAATCTCAAACCAGCCGATTCTAGGTTGCAATATGTAATTTATCTTGCCCCTTCTTTCAGAGAAGAATGCAGCTGCACTTCTTGTCGAGCACCTCCAGAAGCGGCGCCAATGCCTGGCGCATACTCGGCGCCGCCCAGTCAAGCAGGTACGGGGAAAATTCGTAATTTTTTTTGCAGAATTTTTTTTTTACAGAAATCACCCAGTGAACTTTTGTGAAAGACATATACTTCATTGTGCATTTTTTTGTTTTTGTTAAAGTAGAATATAAAGAAAGTGTTCTTAAAAAATGTTTGTGGCAAAAGCAAAGCAATTCAAAAATATGTATATATATTTTTTTTTTAATTTTAACTTAGGTTAGTAAAATAAAAACATAGGTATTCGATTTAAATTGACATTTTAATTTAGCAAAAATATATACATATATAATTTGAAAGTAGACCTGGTAAAATAAATATATAAGTAATACGATTTAAATTGACATTTTAGTTTAGTAAACTATATATATATATATATATATATATATATATATAATTTAGAAGTAGACATTCCGCCAGCGTCCGTAGCCATCGCTTCCGAATCGGCACCGCCCACGCCAACCAAGGCTTCTTCTTCTTCCTCTTCCAGAAGAGCTGCACCCCGGCCGAGGAGTAGCAATGGAAGTAGCAATAGAATGGACGAGAAGAGAAGGACGTTCAGGATGCAGATGTTAGGGAGGATTAGGCTTTTTATACTTATTATTTTAATTAATTCATTAATTAATTCATTATAATTAGGATAGTTGTTAAATTTATTTATATTGAGGATTTCTATACTTATTATTTTAATTAATTCATTATAATTAGGATAGTAGTTAAATATATTTATATTGAGGCTTTTTATACTTATTATTTTAATTCATTAATTAATTATAATTAGGATAGTATTTAAATGTTATTTATATTAGATTGTTACTTTTATAAAATTGTGAACACGGTGCTTTTCTTTAATGAAATGTGAGCAATTTATTCTAATCTTTGCTAGATTTTATTATATTCATTCATATTCTATTTCTTCACTTGTAAATGCTGAAAATGGCTGAATGTCTCATAATTGAACAGGGCCGCCAAACGCTACAACTGCCGCCAAGGCTGGCCGGGCACATCGCGTGCGGATGAAGCGTCGACGAGAGAGGTGGGAAGAGATGGAAAGAGAGAGAGAGAGAGAGAGAGAGAGCGAGAGAGAGAGAGAGGGGGGAGAGAGAGAGGAGAGAGAGAGAGAGAGGAGAGGGGGGGGGAGAGAGAGACAGGAGAGAGAGGAAGATGGAGCAGTTTTAATATAAAAAAGGATACACTTCGTAAAAATTATATGTACCTCGCAGGAAATGTAGCAAAAGCTGTATAGTATACTATATTTTACCATATTTTTTGTCACTGGTTAGTATACTATATTTTTTATTACAAACATGGTTCTTCTTTATTATGTGTAAATTTATTTCAAAATACATATATGTGTATATATATATATATATATATATTTATTTATTTATTTATTTATTTATACAGTATATTCACTCACTCTTTTCACAGGAGAGCAGTGACTCGTCGGACTCGGACGGTGACTCGTCGCCAGACGCTGGCATGGAGTGGCTGCGCGCCGACAGGAAGACGATCGACGTCTACTCGGACTTGAACATCTCGTCCGCAGAGGCAGTGTCAGTTGGTGGTGGTGGTCCCGAGTGGAAAGTGAACTTTGGTCCTGAGTGGAAATGAACTTTGGTCCCAAAGTAAACTTTTTCCCCTTTTTTATTTGCATTGCGCCCCATTTTATTTATGGCTGAAATGCTATTGGGTGGCGCTGGTTTTTGAATATCTGATCGAAAAAAAAATTTGATTATGAAAGGAAATGCTTTTTTAATTGCTAAATCTTTTGCAAATATGCTAATCCAGCTATCAAATAAGTGATAATATGCCAATTCAGCTATCAAATAAGTGATAATATGCCAATTCAGCTATCACTACAAGCCGAGCTCGCCGGCAAGCACAAGCGACGATGCCAATCTGGCATGCAGTCCATTCACGCCGATTCAGGTTGGATTTTTAGTGCAATTTATTTTTTTGTGCATTAATGATTTTTTTTTCTTGGCGCGCACCATATTTCTGAAATCAGAAGTCAAGCAGACTACCGCTTTTCTGTAGTCTTCTGTCACTCGTATTTTTCTTTCCCCACTATCTCCCCTATCTCTCTCTCTCTCTCTCTCTCTATCTCTCTCTCTCTCTCTCTCTCTCTCTCTTTCTCCTCTCTCTCTCTTCCTCTCTTCCTCGTTTCTACATGTCCAACTGATGCGAAAATGAAGCCCATCTTATGCTGCTTTAATATTTCTATTGTTTTACAAATGTTTTGGTTTGCTTTTTTTTCTTTTCCTTTTTTTTCTCTACTTCATCAAAGCTAGTTCAATTCGCAAGGTGCTCTCCCCCTGCCAAGACTGCCACTTCAAGTACAGCGCAGTCGATCTTATTGAGCCGAACATCTTCAACGAGATATTCAAGCCGTCCCAGACGAGGTGAGCATATTTAGTGTGCCAATTCTAATCCAAGGAAATGATGCGCACTAAAAAGATGGGAATATTGACAGAATATAATATGTTTTCTGAGTGGATATTTCGATTTTGCCAAAAGTCCGTAAGATTTCGCATAAATTTCTTCTAGATGAAGATTAAAAAATATATTATGTTTTGGTATGAAATTGCCATTAGTATATATCTTGCTTTTCTTTGACTCCGAAAATGTTCGAATGTTTCTCTCTGCCTCTCTCTCTCTCTCTCTCTCTTGCTTTCTCTCTCTCTCTCTCTCTCTCTCTCTGTCTCTCGGCGTCTGATTCCTTTTGTTTCAGCAGTAGTCGACTCTCCTCTGCCGCAACGCAGGCTGAAAAGGCTGCCGAATACGACTACTTCTACAATCCGTCCCTTAAGAACGCGCCTGAATACAGGGATTACCACTCGCGTCGAGCGGGTTCGTTGTGAGAAAAAGTGTCTCTGTTTTGCCGTTTTTATTTATTTATTATATCTAAACTAAATATTTACAAATGTATATTTCGAAAAAATAAAATTAAAACGAAATTTATTCAATTAAATCATTGAATACTACTCTAGGCCGAAAAGTCTGTCTTTCTGTTTTTTTTTTAAATTTATTATCTTTAAACTAATTATTTATGAAATGTATATTTCAAAAAATATATATATATATATATTTAATTCAATCATTGATTGTTGGAGGCCGAAAACGTGAGAGTACATATCCGCTACTACCGCCCCCATCGCCAGACGAAGACAGTCTCCCTGCTCCAGGAAGCCAAGATACGGTAGGTCATCCAGGAACTACAGTAACCTTTTCGGTGCAGGTGCTAGCTAGCTGTCTTAGCTAGCGAGTGTTTTACGCTTGTGGTTTGCATTGCCTCCCGTTTTATTTACAAATGACCCGACGTTTGAGGTCTTTTCACAACACGTGCAATATTTTTTTTTTGATTTTGCACGTGGTGTGAAACGGCCTCTAACGTCGGGTCATTAATAAATAAAACGGGAAGCAATGCAAACAACAGTATATATATATATTATATATATATAATATATATATATATATATATATATATATAATTGTACATGTGTGTATGCATAATATATATTTGAAACTGTCAAATTTTTGGGGAAAACAAACTTTCAAAAAAAAATCCATTCTAAAGATCCCGGCCACCGGCTCGCCACCGCAGACTCTGGATGAGAACGAAGAGGATGCCTTGCTGCAGCGGCGGAACGCTGATGAGGAAGCTGGCGGAGCCGAGACGAAGAAGCCGGGCGCGGTGGCGGCAGCTGAGCCAGATGACTGCTCAGCCAGCGACTCCCTTCCGCATCCGCCCAGGATACGAAGGAGCAAGGTGGGGGAATAAAATATATGTATATATTTTTTATTATAATTTCATTTAATTGAGCTATTTACTACAGATAAAAAGTATTCCCAGCATTGGAATTGTTTTTCTTGTCATCTAATAGTTTTTTTAATGGAAATAAAGCACGAAAAAAGTACTTAATTAATGTGAGGTTGAAATGCACGATTGTGAATAAAACATACTTCATACACAATAAAAGTGGACGTAAAATGGAAATATTGTAGAAATGGAAATATTATACAAATTGAAAAAAAATGGTAGAATTATAGAAATGGAAATATTATAGAAATTGAAAAGATGAAAGTATAATAGAACTGGAAATATTATAGAAATTGAAAAGATGAAAGTATAATAGAAATGGAAATATTATAGAAATTGAAAAGATGAAAGTATAATAGAAATGGAAATGTTATAGAAGTTGAAAAGATGAAAGTATAATAGAAATGGAAATGTTATAGAAATTGAAAAGATGAAAGTATAATAGAAATGGAAATATTATAGAAATTGAAAAAGATGAAAGTATAATAGAAGTGAAAATATTATAGAAATTGAAAAAGATGGAAATATTGTAGAATTGGAAATATCATGCAAATAAAATAAAAATTATTTTCAGCGCCTTCGCAAGCTGAACCGTCGAAGTAAGCGGCTTCACCGACAGCAGCAGCAGCAGCAGCGACACCGTGAGACGCCGCGGAAGAGTGTCGCGTGGCCCGCACTCGCCATGGACGAAGCAGTCGAGGGCAGTGGACTGGTAAGGAGGGAATTTGGAGCTTTTTCTTCTTAAAAAAAAATTAACATTTTATACTCTCAGTATTGTACATGGTGCACAAAAGTTATAGTCATTTATTTGAAGATGAAAAAATTGCCTCATTGTCAGAAAAATATCACTGTTTGTTTCATTAATTTGTATTTTTTTTCTCTCTTTCTCTCTCTCTCTCTCTCTCTCTCTGTTCTCTCGTACACAGTTTCTGTCTCTCTCTCTTTTCTTTCATAAACAGTCTCTCTCTCTCTCTCTCTCTCCGTGACAATGAATCTCCTCTTTCTTCTCAGATCACATGCAGCTCATTCTCATTGCTTGAACTCGGCTCCGACGAGGAATTGGCCAAGGTGGAGGAAGAGGAGGCACTAGGAGGCGATTGTTGCTACGATGTCCCTCAGACGCCATCCACCGCAGGCATCATAGCAATTGGTTGGTTGATAAGGAAACTGCTAATATATTCGTAGTATCAATATTATTGTTGTTGCGAGTAAACAATTAATATTTAAAAAAGAAAATAAATATTGTAGTTATAATACCTTCCGCTTTTCTAGGCGAAGGCCACTCGACTGTGAACTGGCTGGAGAGTCATAATCAACAACAACAACATGTCGAGTCAGTGGACATCAAACCGAGCATCAGCGTGCTCCAGGAACAAATGATGGGGGGCAACAAGCAATTACAACACCAGCAACACAACAACCATCCAGTGCTGGTCAAGGTGGGCTATTAATTAATTAATCAATTAATTAGTTAAGTTAAGATCTAAAAAGAATTCCATGTTGGTTGTTTTTCTGACTAACATTTCTCTATTAAAGTTGTGTTATATTAGTTTCCTTTTTTTGCGGAAGATGAAGTGATAATGATATAATTGATTTTATTAATAATACTATTTATATATTTTTTTCCCCTAGACCGAACCGATTCCCATGGAGACGGACGAGAATGTCGGAGCAACCGGAGGTGGTGGCGGAGGAGGAGGACTGCCTGGAGACAGCGTACTCTCGCCGCCGGCAAGCAACGAGAGAATAGAGCAGAACTCGTACGCTATGGTAACTAGAGAGAGAGAGAGAGCAGAGAGAGAAGAGAGAGAGAGATCAGAGAGAGAGAGAGCAGAGAGAGAGTAGTTAGACAGAAGATAGGGAGAGAACGAGAGAGGAATGTCAGAGAGATAGGCAGGGAGGAGAGAGAGAGAGAGACAGAGAAGAGAGAGAGAGAGAGAGAACAAAATAATCGTCGAGTTCCAGGCAACTGCGGCATGGCAGCGACTAGGTGGTGGACCGCCATCTGTCGGCGAATCGATGAATCAGATCTACCCAACACCACCATCCGTACCCGTCCAGCAGGAGCAGGTGAGCGAGGAGGAGATTTTGGAAGGGGTTGTATTTGGTAGGCTTTATAATAAAAATATCAATACGGTACTCGTAATGAGATATGGTACTCGTAATAAATGAGATATGGCTATATTGCGATAGCATTCTACTAGTTTCACAGGGGTCAACGGAGCCTGTTTACATACAGTAAATAGCCTTTGAAATTGTATTGTAAAGTTGAATTGTAAAGTTGAATGAGAAGAGCAAAAAAGATTGGCGGTCACTTCATAAATCGAATATATCGTTTCTCATCTCTCATTAGAACTCGGGCCCCACGAGGGACGGTATGCGTCGTGGAGAGAGTGACGATGAGGCGGGAGATATGGACAGGGTTTGTAGATTTGATTTATTTATTTTTTTTTTAATTTTAGTCATTAAAAGAGTCTATTAAAATGTTATTAGACAAATACGAGTGCTAATAATTCATAAAGCTAACAATAAAATACTAGTTAAAAGCTACTAAAAATATTTGTAGAAATATTAGCATTAATAATGAATGACGTTAAAAATGAAATACTAATTGGAGTAAACCCTAATGATGTTTAAATTGGTGAATTTTTATATAAAATAAATATGTCAAGAAAACTAGAATTGAATAATGAATTAAAATATTAAAATATTAAAGGAGATGGATCACGACGGCCTGACATCGGGCACGGATCCCACGACAGATGAAGAGGACCCGGACTACCCGGGATCAAGCGGAGAGAGTGCAGGAAGCGAAGAGACGGACGACGACGACGAGAGTAAAAGTGGAGAGAGTGCAGAAGAAGACGAAGAAGAAGGGGAAGAGAGCGCAGAGATGGAGGAGAGAGCAGAGAGAGCAGACGAAGACGACAAGGCGGATGTAGACTTGGAACATGTCGAGTGTATCATGAACGACGAGGAGTTCAAGGAGCACGTTGTGGGTTTTATTTTATTTAAAAAATTTTTTTTAATTAAAAAATATTTATTGAGATTCATAAATAATAGAAAATTTATATCATATCTTTAAGGGACATAAAATTTATATCGAATTGAAACTTGTGTTTTTCCGAATTATAAGCCTTATTGTTAGAAATCTCGATCTTCCTTTTTTTAATTGTGGCATTTAATGAAAAATTCGGCAATATTAATGTAAAGAAAGAAAAATGTTTTGATAGTAAGTGTGAATATATTCTTGTCCAGGTGGGCCTAAGTAGCCGCAGAATTCTCGACAAGTTTCCGTACTACGATGTTCCCTTCTCTACACGATTCAATGCTGACCTGGAAGATGAAGAGAGGGCCGATCGAAGGAAGAGAGCAAAGGTTACCCTAACTTACTTGAGGTCATTTAACGTTAAGGTCCTAAGGAGACAGAAGTTTAAAAGGCTGTCTTATTAGAGGATCTGAGAGATTTTAATGTCTTGTTTTTGTTGTTGTGTTAAATTTAGGTAAAAAGACAGAATAATGTAGCTATAATTGTTACAAAAAGAAAAAAAGGTGTGAAATAAAATTGAAAAGATGGTGAACTATTTTATTTTTAATACCTCATTTTCCCGCTTCTCCCGGCTTAACTTAACAATTAGTTATTAATTAAACATTTTGAATACCTTATTTTCTTTCGCCAATTTTAAATACTTAATTTTCCCGCTCATCCTCTAGGCGTGCCTCCCTGTCTACGTGAAAGTAACACCGAAGAAGCCGCCCCTCCGCGTGAAGCAACAGCTAATCGACGCCGTAGAGAAGCACACTGCCAAGCATCATTCGAATCCACCGGTCAGGGTAATTCATTTATCATAATTATATTTTATTTTTCTGTATTTTTTTTTAAAACAAAATTGTAAAAAAAACAATGTTATTGAATTTATACATTTTAATGTAAAATAATGTCTATATTAAACTAATTCATTCATTCATTTGTGAATAAGTTGCAATGTACAATTAGGCATATTTAATATGTAAAAATGTATAAATATACATTAAATTTATTAGTAGTTAATTCCTTTTCGAATAAATTGCAATGTACAATTAGACATATTTAATGTATGAAATAATTTGTACTTATTAAAAATTAATTAATTTAAAGTATATCACCTTGAGATGTCCAACTTCATGCCTCCGCCTCCTCCGCACCAGATGAGCCAGCATGCCATGATGATGTACGGTATGATGCAACAGCAGCAGCATCCCGGCTATCCAGGAGGAGGAGGAGGAGGACCCGCCATGCATCATCCAGGTAAGTATTTGGAGGGCTTACTTAGGCTTAGGGCACTAAGTATTAGGAGGGCTTACTTAGGCTTAGGGCACTTAAGGCACTAAGTAAGTATTAGGAGGGCTTACTTAGGCTTAGGGCACTTAAGGCACTAAGTAAGTATTAGGAGGGCTTACTTAGGCTTAGGGCACTTAAGGCACTAAGTAAGTATTAGGAGGGCTTACTTAGGCTTAGGGCACTAAGTGCGTCTTAATTCTTCATTTAGCATGTCGATTATATGAGTAATCAAAAAAAAATTTCGGTATACTTTTAATTTACTTGTTTCCTGTCTCTCATATTTCCTCTGTATCGCATTCTCTCACATACTCTCTTGCCCTCTCTCTCTCTCTCTCTCTCTCTCTCTCTCTCTCTTTTCTTTCTCTCTCTCCGTCTCTCTGTCTCTCTCTCACTCGCCCACACTTTCTTTCTCTCTTTAGGTGGCATGCCGCCAGGCGGAGGAATGCAAATTATGCACCCGCATCAGAGACCTCCTCAGTACGGTATCCCTCCAGGACATCCAGGCTATAGCGGGCCAGGTAAATACGATCATGACTATCGAATGATTGGGAGAGAGAGAAAGTAAGAGATCGAAGAGAAAGAATGACACAGAGAGAGATAGAGAGATTTTAGAGACAGACATAAGAGATTGATATAAGAGAGACGGAGAAGAGAGAGAGAAAGAGAGAGAGAGGTAGAGAAGGGAAAGATGAGATAGAGAGAGAGAGAGAGAGGAAAAAGAGTTTTGATGAGACATTTAAATTTGTCAAGGCCGACCAGGACCCGGCAACGCGCAGCAACAACAGTACGGCATGCTGATGCAGCAGCCGCCGCAGTATCCGCACCAGATGAGAATGGCGCATCCGGGAGGCGGAGGACCCTCCGGAGGAGGAGGACCCCCTGGAGTGGGACCCCCCGGAGTGGGACCCCCCGGAGGAGGACCCCCAGGAGGCGGACCCCCAGGCTACCCGGGAGGACCCGCTCATTTCGGAATGCCACCCGGTGCGGGCGCACCACCGACAAGTGCCATGCCTGGAACACAGCAGCCAGGTTTGTCCTAGATGTACTGTAGCCTTTTGAAAAGTATTGTTAAATAATGTGTTGTAAAATAATATGTTTAGATTCTGTGTTTATCTACAGGCAGAAATGTATATTTATCTGCACAATGGTTTTTAATTGGCTATTTGTAATAAGTATTTAAATGATTAGATTTGATTATTGTAGGCTTCGGACAGCAAGGCATGATGCCTGGAGCGGGTATGATGCAACATCCGATGTACGGCAATAATCAAGTGAGGCATTTTAGATAATTAGGTATTTTAATTAGATGTTTTTTCGCCTTTTTCTTTTGTAATTTTGTTGACAATTTGTATATATATATATATTTGCGTAATCACTCGCTATTAAAAATCAATACCGGTTAAAAAATATCAATAAAATAAAATTGCCTACCAGTATATTTAATTTGTCCTTTTAAAGATGTACTACCGCCATCCTGGCGCGCCTCCTCCATACGGGCAGCAGCAGCAGCAGCAGCAACAGCAGACTCAGCAGCAACAGCCAGGTGGCTTTCCACCAGGCACCGCGGGGCCGCCAGTAGGCGGACTCTCGGCTGGTGGTCCATCTGGAGGAATGCCAGGTGGAGCAGGCGGAGGACCCGGAGGAATGCATCATCCTATGCATAGTCAACAATCGATTGGGCATGGTTGGTGGGAATTTTATTTAATTAATTAATTTATTTATTAAATTTTTCCCCAATTATAAAAAAAATATGCGGATAATAATTTGTTTCTTTAAAATTAATTTATAGTTTTAAAACGCACAAAAATTCTCTGAGATTACATGAAATTATAGTTATATAGAACATACATGCATGCATGAATCTAAAAAGTATACAAATAAATTGAACAAAAAAGGATTAATCGTCATATCAGCTGGCGGCGCGTCGATGTCGCAGCTAATTCAAGGCCAATCTCCTGCTGCTGGCCAACCACCATATGGGAACACAGCGCACCAGCAACAGCCTGTATGGTTTTGAGTGGATGCCATTATTTCGTTAGAAATGTAAAAAAAAGAGCTACAAATATATTTAAAAATAATAATGGGTTTTACATGCTTAAAAATTGGCTAATAATGGCTCAAAATGAGTTACAAATATTTTTAATTGGGCAAATATTTTAAAATGGGCTACTAATAGCAGTACTTTTGCCCTAATCAGTCAGCATGAGAAGAATAAAAAAAACTTTCAAATGTTGAGAAAAGAATAATAAAGTCATAAATTGTTCAGGGCTCCACACACCAAGCAAGCATGTATCCACCTGGTTCCGTTGGCGCTTCTCTCGCAATGCAACAACAACAATTGCAACAGCAACATCAGCAGCAACATCAGCAGCAACAGCCAAACACGCCTCAGGCTATGGCCATGCAGGTATATATATATATATATATATTTATTTATTTATTATTTTATTATTTATTTGTTTTATTATTTATATGATTATTTTTTTTAAATTGTTTGCTTAATTATTTAATTAAATATTTAATTATTCATGTCAAATTAGTAGACGCCAGTATGCAAATAGTAGTGTAATTAATTAACGGGAGAATTAATTAATGAGAGTAATATTAAAGCATATGTATATAATTGGTTCTTTTTAGATGAACTCTCTGTCAAATTAGTAGACGCCAGTATGCAAATAGTAGTGTAATATATATGATTATTTTTAATTGTTTGCTTAGTTATTTAATTAAATATTTAATTATTCATGTCAAATTAGTAGACGCCAGTATGCAAATAGTAGTGTAATTATTTAACGGAGAATTAATTAATGAGAGTAATATTAAAGCATATGTATATAATTGGTTCTTTTTAGATGAACCCTCTGTCAAATTAGTAGACGCCAGTATGCAAATAGTAGTGTAATATATATGATTTTTTTTAAATTGTTTGCTTAGTTATTTAATTAAATATTTAATTATTCATGTCAAATTAGTAGACGCCAGTATGCAAATAGTAGTGTAATTAATTAACGGGAGAATTAATTAATGAGAGCATATGTATATAATTGGTTCTTTTTAGATGAACCCTCTGGGCGCGA
>CALZFC010000248.1:7872500-7912500 GCA_945643635.1 Allodiplogaster sudhausi
TTATTTTATTAACTTAATTAGAAAAATTATTCATTTACTCGATTAAATTTTTTTTATTTCATTACTTAGTTATAAAAATTATGCATTTACTTAATTTGAAAAAATATTTATTTACTTAATAAAAAAAAATTTAGGAGGCCATCCGCGCGTCACCGCCGATCGTTCGTTCATGGGAGATGCTGAATCTCGCACCGATCGATCAGCCAAAGGTTTTTTTATTTTTTTATTATTTTATTATTTTTATTATTAAAAAGTTGATAATGGCTACTCTACACGGTGGTTTTTTTTCGTTTCTAAATGTGCAACTGGGAACAAAATTTTTTTGTAAAAGAATTTCGAATGACGTTTTCATGTTGTTATCATCGGCGTCTAATATTCTCCTTTTTTGTGCTCGAGAACATTTTCTTTTAATTTATTTGACTCGTAATTTGATTTCTCCAGGCAGTTGCTGTTTTGATTTCCATAGCTTCTATGATCATTTCTGCAGGACGTTCTCTACATTGCTGTCGTGCCAGATAGCGATGTCGTCGCCGACATGGTCCAGACATACATGCGCAAGTTCAGCAAGTACGGCCTTTCTCTCTCTTTCTCTCTCTCTCTCTCTCTCTCTCTCTCTCTCTCTCTCTTTCTTTCTCTCTCTCTCTCTCTCTTTCTCTCTCTCTCTCTCTCTCTCTCTTTCTCTTTCTCTCACTCTCTTTCTCTTTCTCTCACTCTCTTTCTCTTTCATTTCTATTTTATTATCCTGCCTCTATTACTAAACGGGATGAAGAAGAGAATAGAGGAAGACAAAGAGTGAAAGAGAGAGAGAGAGAGAAAGAGAGAGAGAAAGAGAGAGAGAGAGAGAGAGAGAGAGAGAGAGAGAGAGAGAGAGAGAGAGAGAAAAGAAATGGAAGGAGAGAGAATTCTTTGTGGACGAGTGGTATTATCGAACACTTCATTTCCCATTTTCTATATTTGGAGAGATTATATTGATTTTGGAAAAAAATGCAAAGTTAATTTTCTTATAATATTGTTTCCCCAGTTTTGACATTCCACTCTCAGAGCCTACGAGACGACTCTCCGCCTTGGTCGGCACGTCCCGCTCTACCGCGAAGCGTGCGGCGTACGCGAGGGCGTACTGCGCGCGCGCCGCGGCACTCCCGGCGCGCCAACGAAACGAGCCGGGAGTACGGTAGCGGCAGACTTTGTCAATCAGGTCAAGAGTTTGGTTGACGACCAGAGCGACCAGAGGCCAACGCCCATGGTCAGCAAAGCGGTCCTGGAGACATTAATGGTGAGGATATTTCTCTCTCTCTCTCTCTCTCTCTCTCTCTTCCATTGTCTATTATCTTTCTCTCTCTTCTATTCTCTCTTAGCTTTCTCTCTCTGTCTCTCTATCTCTGTCTCTCTCTCCCTCTCTTCCTGCTTCCACACTTCTCTCTGTTACTTTCCATCACACACACACACTCTCTCTCTCTCTCTCTCTCTCTCTCTCTCTCTCTCTCTCTCTCTCCATTTCTATTATCTTTCTCTCTCTTCTATTCTCTCTTAGCTTTCTCTCTCTGTCTCTCTATCTCTGTCTCTCTCTCCCTCTCTTCCTGCTTCCACACTTCTCTCTGTTACTTTCCATCACACACACACTCTCTCTCTCTCTCTCTCTCTCTCTCTCTCTCTCTCGCTCTGGATGTCTCTTCTAATCCTTGCCTATTTTATTGCTTCTTCTTTTTTGCAGTGTTTTTTTTTTATTATTTTATTTTTTAAGTATATTTTAAATTAAAATAATTTTCTAGCTTAAAAAAAAGATTTTTAGCAATATGTTACCGGGATCGAAGATGCGTTGTCGTCCTGCCTCAACGATGCCATTTATGAGCGGTCAGCAGCTTTTCTTTAAAGATTCATGTTCAGCTTCAAAGTTGTTTGGTAACATTACACAATTATTTTGTTAGTAAATAGAACATTTTTTGGCCTAAGACATTAGAACGAAGAATACATTGTACCCAGAACTTTATTTTCCTGCTAGAAACAGTAATGTTTTCGCATTTATTTAAAAAAAAATTTTCTGTTATATTGATTTATTTTTTTTACTTATAGAACTAAATAAAAGTACACTTTATATTTCCTTTTTTATATTTCCTTTTCGTTCCAGTAGCTTCTTCCGCGAGTGCCTCGCGTACGCACTACGCGGGCGACGATCGCACAAATCGAACAAGAATGCTGGCGCGGCCTCCAAGTTAGTCTCTTTGTCTGTCTGTCTCTCTCTCTCTCCCTCTCTCTCTCTCCATCTCTCTCTCTCTTTCGCTCTCTCTTTCTCTTGTTCTCTCTTCCTCTTTCTCGCTCTCTTTCTCTTGCTCGCTCTCTTCCTCTCTTTCTCTCCTCTCTCGCTCCCTCTCTCTCAATCTCTTCCTACCTCTCCTTCTCTCTCTCACTCTTTCTCTCTCTCTCACTCCCCCTCTCTATCCCTCTCTCACTCTCCCTCTCCCTCCCTCTCTCCTTACCTATCTCCCTCGCTCTCTCTCCTCTCTCTCTCTCTCTCTCTCTCTCTCTCTCTCTCTCTCCTTCCAGACACGAGAACGACGACGATGAAGGCATGCCGCCATCCACGTCGTGCGGCGGCAGCGGAACAGCGAGTGCGCTCGGAATGGACCAGATTGGCGTCTCACCCATGACACACTCCCGGCCGGACTCGGCCTCTCTCGGGGGAGGCGGAGGAGGTGGAGGAGGAGGGCCCCAATTGAACCAAGACATGGGAGGACCCCCAGGCATGGAGGGCCTATTAGGTACCATGAGTGGCACGATCGGAGGTACCATCGCTGCACCCCTCCCCGGCTCAGACACGAGCGGCGGAATGATGAGCGCAGGAGGCATGGCTGGAACGGCACAGCAGGTAGAGCGAGAGAGAGAGAGAGCGAGAGAGAGAGGGGGGGGCGGGAAGAATTAATATTTGAATTATTAAGTGGTTATAGAATCAGCAAGTTACTCTAAAACATTATTTAAAAAATAAAATAAAAATCATTTTTCCTTGATCTATTTAACCAGGGTTTTTTGAGAGAAAAGTTGTGTGCAACTTTTTTTGGATCGGAAGATTTAACCTTCGTGAAACCGCAATTTTTCTCTAGCGGATTCTGTACAGTGGAGATAGGTATTATCAAAAAAAAATTATAATAAAGGACGAAGTCAAATTGGCACTTATTCTTGATTGGAAAATATGAATTAAAATTTTGTAAAATTAAAATATAAATATATATATATATAATTGTTCTTTAAATATGCAAATTTTTATTAAAATAATTTGACGAATAAAATTAAAATAAAAATATTTATTGTCTGCTCTTTAAAGATGCCTTCCTCGTCGTCGGCCGGCCTCCAGCCATCGGGCGGCAGCGGAAGCAGCATTCAACAGGCAGCAGCACAGCAGCAGCAACAGCAGCCACTCGAGGTGGAAGATCTACCCGAAGATGACACGGGCACTCTGCCGCATGTCATTGTCATCTATTTGGTGAGTATATATTATATAGGAAAGGGAAGGTGGGGGGATGAGATTGGATCAGGGAATAAAATGGTAGCGTCGGGGGTTTTTTTTAAGACCCGCCCCGATTTAGCCTCCTCTTTTTTCCAAGCTCGTTTTGTCAAATAAATCGACCCAACACGGTTATTCCTGAGCTGAACGGATTGGATTATTGGATTAGTACGGTAATTATTTCGTTGTCCACAAATTGAAATAGATCGACAACAAATAACGAATGTATACTGAAAAATAGAAGAGGTGTGTTAATTGAAAAAAAACTGAAAATAAAAATAAAATTATAATTATAATTCAGGTGAACCACGTCACGTGGGGCGGAGAGGCGAGGAGTGCAGACGCGGCGAGAGTCGTCATTCTCTCACTTATCCGAGCATTCAACTCTGCCATCTCGGCACTGCCAAATGAGAGGTAGAATTCGTAGATTTATTCAAATGCGAATTCATTAGTAGAAATTAGAGGTAGAAGTCGTAGATTTATTTCTCTCTCTCTCTCTCCTCTCTCTCTCTATGACTCTCTTTCTCTCTCTTACACTCACACTCGCTCCGTCGGTTTTACTCACTCTCTCTCTCTTTCTCACTCTCTCTGTTTCTCTCTCTCTCTCTCTCTCTCTCTCTCTCTCTCTCTCTCTTTTACAGGAAAGTGCAACTTCAACTGGAGCTTCTCCCACTCGAGCGAGTTGCTGACGCAGTCGGCTGCCTGAATGACATGGACCGCCTGGAGAGAGACGCCGACCAGAACACGTGGAATCTCACCAACTCATTGAGTCAGCAATTTTGGCGGGAAATTTAAAATATTATATATATTTATAATGCTTTAATTTCTCTTTTCGTACTTTGCTTATTGTAATTAAAGAAAAAAAATCATGAAATTACCTATCTTATTGCTGGTTTTTTTCATGCATGTGGTTTACATTGCTACGTATTTTATTTATCCCTGACTGGACCTTGGAGGCCTCCGCTCGCGGAGTTTGATGTAAAAAAATGATTATAAAAAGCAAAAAATAAAAAATAAAGAAAATTATAGCAATAAGAAATTAATTAAAAATATTGTGGTAAAAGGTAATAATTAGAAATAAATAATAATAATAAAAAATTCCAGGAAATTCGGACATCTTCTCGCTGGACCGCGCGCGACTCGAGGACGTGATGAGAGAGACGGCAATCGGCGTCTTTGAGCAGCCGAGACATCTGGCCGCAGACGTCGCCAAGAGCATCCTCGCGAACAGCATGACCAAGTAGGAGAGAGACACGCCCACTTTTTGCGATAGGCTCCGCCCACCCGTCCAGCTTCTTTTTGATCTACTCTCCCCCCAAGTTGGAGACACGCCCCCTTTTGGCGATCGGCTCCGCCCACCCGTCCAGCTTCTCTTTTTTTCTATTTACTCATCGCATTGACACACAGGTTTGGCCCGGCGTCCTCGCTGTCAGACTCGATTGGAGAGTGTATGGCGACGAATGAAGTTTCTTCGAGATTCTATCGGGTATTTTTGAAAAGCAAAAATTAATCGATAATTAATAGACTCGCTTTGGCTTAGGCCTTCTATACGCTTTTCTACAAATTGAAATTGTAAATAAAAATATCGTTTAAAAAATTTTCTCACCCTTTTCAGCTTCGCCCTTCCGCATTTCATCTCGCACCGCCTCCACTAGTCACGGCGAAAACTGACACGAAGGTATGCTTATTTTAAACAAATAAAGAAAGATAGTTTAAAAAAAATTAATTTTTTTTTCGGCGTATTTCTTTAAGAAAATGCTACGAGCCTTCTACTTGCTGTTGCTTTTTATTCCAAGTATTTGAATAAATCTTTGCATCACTCTCTCTCCTTTTCTCTCTTCCTCTCTCTCTCTCCCTCTTCCTCTCCTTCTCTCTCTCTCTCTCTCTCTTACCCTCCCTCCCTCTCTCCCTAACTCTTTCTCTCTTTATATTTACCTTTTTCTCTCGCTCTTTCTCTCTCTCTCTCTCTCTCTCTCTCTCTCTCTCTTCTCTCCAGGTCTCCGTCCTCTCGCCCGATGAGCAGACCCTCTTCGTCTCGTACTGCCTGGTCGGCGCTGACTTCCTCTGTGTCGCCGTGACCGACGGGCTCGGCCGCCTCTCCGACAACTGCGTCATCAGTCTGCGACCCAGAAAGGACCAAGCATCCAAGTCAGTTAGGGTGTATACCCATGCGTACCTACAGTCACCCAAAAGGGGTAGTGAGACCGAATTGGGTGGTTACACCCAATTAGGTAATGAAACCCAATTGGGTAGTGACAGCCAAATGGGAAATGAGATCAAAATGGGATGGTGAAACCCAATTGGGTTGTGACGCCCAATTGGGTAATGAAACCCAAATGGGTAGTGACACCCAATCGGGTTGTGACGCCCAATTGGGTAATGAAACCCAAATTTGTAGTGTGACCTAATTGGGAAACCCCAGAAGAGCAACAAGCTCATTAGCTTTATAATTATTGATGAACATCAGTTACATATTTCAACATATAGCACAACATAGACTAAGTATAAAATTTAAAAAAATTGGACGGAAGTTTTTTTTTTAATATTAATTCCACATTTTCTTTCCTCTCAGCCGCTATCGCTACCGCGCCAAGACGTCGATCCAGGAGGCGATGACTCGTCTGTGGCAGTACGTCCAAGGAGTGCTGTCGCTGGAGACGAGGAGCTGGCGACTGGTTGTCGGCAAGCTGGGCAGACTTGGCCATGGCGAGTTCAGAGGTCAGCACGCCGTTTCTCTCTTTGTCTGTCTCTCTCTCTCTCTCTATCTCTCTCTTTCTCTCTCTCTCTCTCTCTCTCTCTCTCTCTCTCTTTCTCTCTCTCTCTCTCTCTCTCTCTCTTTCTCTCTATCTATATATATCTCTCTCTCTCTATTTCTCTCCTTCTTTCTCTTTCTCTCTCTCTCTCTTTCTCTCTATCTATCTATCTCTCTCTCTATTTCTCTCTCTCTCTCTCGCTCTCCCCTCTCTCTCTCACTCTTACAATAAATCTCTTCCTGTTCCCGAATAGATATTTTTTTCTTATTTTATTACCTTGATATCCTTGAACGAATTAATCCAACTCCCCCCCCCTCTTCCAGCCTGGGCGTGGCTGCTCTCCAAGGACAACATTCGCCGGCACGCAACGCGTGTACGCGACGCGTGCGTCCCTTGCGCGCACGTCCCTCTCTCCGCGTCGCCGACCATCCTGTCCGCTTGCCTCGTCTCGACGGAGCCAGAGCCGAATCTCATGGTTAATTAATTAGTCCAATTAGACTATTTATGCCTTATTATGAGTACTTTTTTTTGTAAACTCAGTGATTATAGTTTCGATTTCCCTCTCGTATTAAGAAAGAAACATTCTAGCATGTTTGTTGAAGTAAATTTAATTTTTAGGTTTTAATTTTATTTATTTATTTATTTATCTATGCACTTTAATTAATAAATTAAGGTGAATTTACTTGTTTATTTCAACGTTAGCCAATGAATAGATTAATATGAATTTACTTTTTATTTAAACTTTAATTCATGAATAAATTAAGGTAATGCCGTCCTTCTTCGCGGTGCCCGACCAGCTGAAGGCGGCCAAGGGAAGCAGGCAGCTGAACACGCCGGGAGACTGCTCAGCCACGCACATTCTCGTCTTTCCGACATCGGCCGATATTCAGGTGAGGAGAAATTTCTCTCTCTCTCTCTCTCTCTCTCTCTCTCTCTTTCTCTCTCTCTCTCTTTCTCTCTCTCTCTCACTCTCTTTGTTTCTCTTTATCTCTCTCTCACTTTCTCTCTCTCTCTATCTCTTGCTCTCTCTCTCTCTCTTTCTCTCTCTCTCGCTCTCTCTCTCTATCTCTCGCTCTCTATCACTCTCTTTCTCTCTCTCTCTCTTTCCCTATCTTTTTTATCACTCTTCTCCTCTTCTAAGCATTAAGAAATGATAATTAATACGGTTTTTAAATAGTTAGGCCAAAAAGGTTTTTGCAAAAAAAAAATTAATGAATATAATAAACAACTGCAGCTGAACACGGGCGCTGACCAGGGCGGAGATGACTTTGAGTTCGGCTCTCTCGAGATGAACATGAATGACGACGCGGATATGAACATGGTTATTTTATTTTATTTATTTTTATTTTTATTTATTTAATTCTTAATTTATTAGTAAAGTTGTTGCTTAATTTTTTTTTCGTTTATTTATTTATTTATCTTATTTATTTATGTTATTTATTTATTTATTTATTTATTTATATATTCACTTAGTTATTTATTTATTTATTTATATATTCACTTAGTTATTTATTTATTTTTATACAAAATTTTCGCGTGCGTGCCATCACATTTACTTTCCACACCACAGCAATCAGTTATATCCCTTCATCTTGTAGGCTTTTGAATACGTGGAAAGGATAATTAAATTTAGAGAAAAAAATTAGATTTAGTTGTCTATTTTGATGATTAAACAACCATATTTCATGTACGATAAATAAATGAATAAATAAATAAATTAATTAATTAATAATACCTTGCCAGATCATGAACGACATGATGAACATGTCGGAGACGGAGCCACAGCAATCGGCCGGAATTAGAAGTGGCACGTCCAACGCATTCTTCGATGCTCCACATGGCTAGTTCTTTTCTCTCTCTCTCTCTCTCTTTCTCTCTCTCTCTCTCTCTCTCATATATCTCACTCACTTTTCCGATCTCTCTATCTCTCACTCCATCTACCAAGGCCTTGCCAGATGAATTCAGGGGAAACAAAAAGAATGTGAGAGGGAAAAAGACGTAGACAGAGGGAAAAGGGGAGCAAGATTGCGAGAGTAACTCTGAACTTTTCCCAATTCCAGAGCTCTCGGTGGAGAACCAGCCAATCGCCGCAGGCTGGCTCGTCTCCACTGCTCCTCCAGGCAATCTGCCCGATTGGTTTTGGGCGAGCTGCCCGTCTCTTAAGCGCCGCCTACCCGTCCATCTGAGGTACGGTACATTGTAGTTTTATTCTTCCCGCCTTTTTATTTTTAAATTAATTTTAGTAAGTAAAGTAATTAAGCTTTTTGTATAAGTGATTTTTATTTTTTCTTTATTTACTTTCCACATTTTTGCCTGTTGGATTTGTGCCCGTGGGGATTGAGAGGATGAATATGGGTTTGAAATGTGTTCAACCGGCTACCCGCCCGTTTTCATTTCACCGGCCTGTCCAAAAGGTTTCGCCTATCCATGGCACCTATTGGTAGTGGTAGAAAGTATAAAGTAAATATATTCGGTATGAGGCAATTATATTGTATATATCTTCGAGCTATACATTTTATTTTTTATTTTTGCAATTAATTTGGAAATTATTTAATATCGTAAATTCAACTATTATTGATCGAGCTTTTTTTGGTTTCTATGGCCCACACGTACCTCTCTCTCCTCTGTCTCCTTCTCTCTCCTCCCTCTCTCTCTCTCTCTCTCTCTCTCTTCCTCGCTCTCTCTCCCTCACTCTCTCTCTCCCTCACTCTCTTTCTCTCTCTCTCTCTCTCTCTCTCTCTCTCTCTCTCTCTCCTTTCCAGATCTTCCCTCCACATCAACGAGCCAATGCTCCTTCGCACTGATGACATGCTCGGGAACAAGGACAAGGAGAAAGACAGCGGCCATCCCCTGGACAGCACAAGGACAGACGAAGTGCTACGGTTGGTGTTCTCTCAGATCGTACTGGCCGGACAGGGTTACGGTATTCTCCCTCTAGGTTGAATGATGGTATTACTGGGTTACGGTATTCCATTTACTCTAGTGGGAAGTTGGTTTCGGTATTCTTGGTACTCTGATGGTACTGGGGGTTTCGGTAGTCGATATATAAGTTTCCGTGAAGTTAATGCCACCCCATTTTCATCGTAGGATAATATTAGTAGCACTTTTGTTAGCAATCTTGCTTGTTCTCAAGATATATGTTTAAGTAGTAAAAAACAATTTTCGATATTTTTTTCTGAACTTTTCATTAAGATACGTACTGGAGAGCTACAACGCACTCTCCTGGCTGGCCATCGACCCCGTGACGTCAGACAGGAAGTCTTGCCTGCCCGTGCACATCCAGGCCCTCCTAAGGCTACACGACTCCATTGCGACTCTGATACTTTAAGAAGAAGAAGAAGAAGAAGGAAATTGTGCCGAATCTCACGTATACATCCTCTCTCTCTCTATTTAAAGTCGCAAAAATTCAGTTTTTATCTAACAAGGCTCGCCTTTCTAGCCTAGAATCCTCACATAGTCTTCCCATAATCTACCCATCCTCTCCCCACATGTGGCCTCTTCCACGCTATCTCCACGCTCCATTGCTATGTTCCGCTACATCTCTTCGCTTGCTCAAGAAAATCCATGATATTCTCCTTAGAAATCTTTCGAAGTAAGGACCAATTTTCTCTGTAATAATATTGATTCGTTTTACCTCTTTTTTTTTACCTTCGTTTGTGTGTTTGCTTTTAGTTGATCTCTTGAATTGTCGAATCCTACCCCGAAAAGTTAGGCTACTGTATCTTTCTTTTTCTCTCTTCCCTTGCCTCTGCAGCCTAATAAGGTTTTATCCTGAAATTATTTTCTCAGTTGTATTTGTTTTTCCCCTTTTGAAGGCGTGCTTGCCAGTTGTCTAGCTACCGTTGCTTCCACGAATGGCCTACTTCTACGAGTCTCTATTTTTCTTCCTTATTTCTTTTCTCGCTCTCTTCCCTTGCTTCTTTCTGTTTTTCACTAAAAAATAATTAGTGGCACAACTTTCTGTTGCCTAATTGTAATCTCTTAGTCATTAACATTTTTAAGCCAAACGCCAGTGCCAATCGGCTTAACTCCAAATACCTAACTTATTAGAAGGCTCTCCTGAATCGGAGACCGTTTTATAGAAACCGTTTTGTATTAATTTAATGTGCTCAGAAACAGTAGGTGAGGAATTACGCTTAACCTTTTTGCCACATGCTCCCAGACAATGTTAGCTACGACACGTATCAAAATGAGAAAACCCCGGTGAATTAGTATTCCCTCAAGTAACTTTTGACACCTAGCATTTTCCCCAGCCCCCCCCCCCTCCCATATTTGTTATTATTCTCTCTAAAACATGGTGCATTTCTTCATGGCTTTTTATCTGTCTATACTCTTATTATCTCTCGCGCTCTTTCTCCATACCTAACTCTGGTGGTTAACCAAAATCGCTTATACATTTTAGAAATTAATATTGAGTAGCTCTTACGGTTTTCACACATAGAGCCTCTGATCTTGATTATCTTTCTCTCTCTCTCTCTCTCTCTCTCGTTCTCTCTCTCTCTCTCTCGTTCTCTCTCTCTCTCAACTCAAATCTGATTCTCATATATGCAAATGGGATGTTTTTGCCTCTCGTAAATATGCTTGCATGACAGAGAAATTCAATTAACTTTTTTTAAACTCTTTTCCCCAGTGCGCATAAACGAAAAGCCTTTCTCTTGCTATTTATTCCGGAGTTGTTATCAATTTCCTTTGAGAATTTCATCTTCCTTTCTATCTTTTCCTCTCTCTCTCTCTCTCTCTCTCTCTCTCTCTCCTTCCCTGTCGCTCCATACTTTCTCTCTTTTTTTTCTGTGACAAGTGCGGGAACTTTGCCGATTCATTCTTTTGATTGTTGGAGAGTGCCTATTTCGTGTCATTTTTGTGTCTCTCTTTTCCTTCGTCTCTTCTCTAATTGTTATCCATTTTTTGATCGTTTCTCAAGCACGAGATTCCGCGGGTCCATTATGTGTTATGTGTGTGATTATGATGGAGTTGTTGAACAGCGGGAAAAAGTGTGCGTGAAATACTTCTTGTTTTGATTGTTTATTTGTTTGTTTTTGCCGTCCCAAGAAAGTGTTAAAAACTTACTTATAAGCTCTGTTATTTCACTTTCATTAACATTGACTCTAACTCTCTTTCTGCCTCTTTTCTTGTTATATTCGCACACTTTTCCGCTGTCTCCTCAACTGTCGTGCTTTTCTACTTTCTCTCTCCACTGTACTCCCCACACGTGATCCTGAAGCCACTGCTGATGAAAGGGTATGAGAATGAAGTACGCTTGATCTAGATCAGTTTTGACAGCACAGAGAAGAGAACAACAAGATGGAGTGAGATTGAGAAAAAGAAGTGAGAGAGAGAGAAAAGAGAGAGAGAGAGAAGGGAGGGAGAGAGAGAGAAAATGGAGGTAAGATGGAGAGAGACTGGGAGGTGAGAGAACATAAGACAGCTAGAAAGGAATAGGATTCTGAAATATAGAGTTCTAACTGCAGACTCTGTGAGTTGACACGGCGAGACTATTCTTTTTATTACGGCACTCAAAGCAGCAATATACAAAAAGAGCGAATCGTATGTACAACACTTGCATTATTATACAGTTAATATGAGCTAGTAAAAGTGAATATCAAAACGAAACTGGCATATGAAATGACATAAAAACAGAGTCTACGACTGAAACAGTCAAACGAGTAATCTTCTCGAATAAATGTGGACGAAAACGGTATTTACATGAATATGTTGTAAAGGGCAAGATATGTACATAATGAGAATGAGAGAAACGAGAGTAAAATGTCAAGGTAGAGAAAGAGAGAGAGAGAGAGAGAGAGAGAGAGAGGGAGAGAGAGAGAGGGAGAGAGAGAGAGAGAGAGCTAGTGAGAAAGAGAGAGAGAGAAAGAGAGAGAGAGAGAGAGAGAGGGAGAGCTAGGGAGAGAAAAGAACGAATGCTTGGCAGTCTTTACAATATGAGCTCATTATGCTGTAATAAAAGAACAATGCTAGTAGAATAATAAGATTTAAAAAAAGAAGAAATACTACATCACGTATAAAAAAAAGCAAGTGTTCCTTACATGGCTTAAAAGGGAACAAAAAGATGTGAACTTTTTCGAGTTCAAAACAAGAGGTTGGATGAGTAAAAAAAAACTATGCAGTAATCTTGAAGGAACTGAACTAGACGATTGCTAAAACAAAACTTTAAACTTGAATGGCATGTTATAATAGAATTACATGTTTAAAAAAAAATCTGAATTACTTCGATTTTAGAGGAATCGAATCTCTCCAATCAGTGATTTCTTCTTTCACAGCGGGACGATTGAGAACATCATGAGGGTGTGGGTCGAGAAGGCAGATTCTCTTTCCTGCAAGGCAGCTTAATTAATTTCAAGTTGTGATAGAGATAAAGACAATGTTGACAAGTATTGTTTTTCTTTCCTTTCAGACGAAACAAGTGAAAATTTTATTATTATCAAGTTTTTTAATCATTTTTTTAAAAATAATTATTAAATATAATTATTCAAAAATCCACTTAGCCCAGTGCCAAGATCCCTCACCTGGACATGTCGTCCTCGCGGCGGCCAGCTGTGCAGCACCCAGATGTCCGCGTCCATCGGGACGAGTCTCGAGGAGGAGGAGGGCGGAGCTTCGTCTTCCTTGCTCGTTACCGCCACGTCTTCCGCTGTGCACCAGCTGGCTAAAGTAGATGAGAACCAGGGATGTAGAACAAAAACTCCCTGACCAAAAAATTTTTTGGGCCAAAAAAACCAAAAAACCAGTTTTTTTGAGGACAAAAAACAAAAAGAAGAAATTTTTTGTAATAAGGCCAAAATAACAACAACAAAAAAAACAAAAAAAAGTTGCATTAATAATAATTTTAGAAGAGAAAATTGGTTAATTTCTTGATCTACAACACCCATAACACAATAAAAGTCGTATAACAAATTCGGAAATGACAATTATACTAAAAAGTGATATAACGAGTTGAGAAATTAGAACCCTCTAATCTTAAAATTTTGCTGGAGGAAGAGACATCCGGAAGATTTCGAGTAAAAAGTTTTTTTGTTTTTTTGGGCCGACCCCAAACAAAAAAAAACAAACAAACAAGATTTTTGTTAAAACCCCAAAAAAACCCAAAAAACTGCAACCCCGGTGAGAACTATCTTCTTCTCTCTCTCTATCCTTCTCTCTCTCTTACCTCTCTCTTTCTGTGCCTCCCTCTCTCTCCTCTCTCTCTCTCTCTCTGTCCCTCTCTCTCTCTCTCTGTCCCTCTCTCTCTCTCGTCTCTCTCTCTCTCTCTGTCCCTCTCTCTCTCTATCCTCACTATCGCTCCATCTCTACAATATACTTAATAGTGAGGGTCCGTTCGATGTAGAGATTCTTCCTATATCTCTACATCGAACAGACCCTCACTATTGCGGGGTCGTTATAACTGAATGTGTGAACACAAAACCACCGGGTCATGCATTTATCCATTAAATTATTAATAATTAAATGCTCTCTAAAATTAAACCACTCTCTCTGTCTCTCTCTCTACATCTCTCCGCTCTCTCCCCCCCCCTCTCTCTCGCTTCAGCCTCTCTCTCTCTCTCTCGCTTCATCCTCTCTCTTTATCTCTCTCTCCCTCCACTCTCTCTCTCTCTCCACCAACGTGCTGCTCCATAGATGACGAGTAGCTTGGCATCCATTCCCTCCTTCTCAATCGTCAGTCCAACCTTCACGAACAGCTTGAACTCTTCATGCTCGAGCGGATCCCTCGTCACTTTCAGCGTGCGCTAAAAGAATGTGAACTAATTAATTAGTTAATTAATTAACTGATTAATTAATTACTTTATTAATATTTGTTAATCAAATTTTATTTATTCCCTCGTCTATCTATGGGGATTACATTGCAAAATTTTTTTTTTTCTCAAATCATTAAAAACTGTTGCCTCATCACAATAGTTGTAATATTTGATATACTATTGACTTTAATAGGGAAACGGCTGAAAGAGACATGTGAATCAGAAGAAAGAAAGAGAGAGAGAGAGAGAGAAAAGAGAGAGAAAGAAAAGAGAGAAAGGGAGAGAGAGAGAGAGAGACAGAATGAGAAAAATGAAAGGAACCTTAACAGCGACAAAGTCCCCGCGGCCGCCGCGCGAGTCACGGAAGACGTCGAAATCAATCAGAGCACCATGCAGGTCAGCCGAGTCGCATCCGAGAGACTGGAAAAGTGACTTTTCTTACTTTCTTTCTCTCTCTCTCTCATTTTCTATTTCTCTCCCTCACCTTCTCTTTACATTTCCCTCTCTCTCTCTCTCCCTCTCTACCCCCCTCTCTCCCTCTCTTACAAGTCAGTACTATTGCTCTCCTTCTTTCTTTGATCTCTTGTTTTCTCTGCAAACATGCACAATTTGAGCTAAATAACTATTTTGATGGAATAAGAAAAAGCAAGCTAAAGATCATCGATTAACGATCACTGATTAAAGCTCAATGACCAATGATCAAAGATCAAGCCAGACCTCAAGCCACGTGTCCGAAGTGATAATCACTTCGTGGCTCGTCGCCAGCGAGCCGAGTGCGGCCAGCTTCTCTCTGCAGCGGGTACTGTAACGAAAATGAATGATAATAAATACTAAAAAAAATGCATCTTGACATGACACTTGTGTTTTAAGAGACGCTATTTCAAAACTAGTAATTTTTTTAAACAGCGGTTGAATTCGTGCATATTTAAGTAAAAATTAAACAAATATTAAACTATCAACTTGATTTACATGTAAATATAATTTATAAACAGGGAGAAAATTTTTTTTGCCCACTATTGATAATTAAATTTTTTTAAATTTCATATATTAATAAAATAACCGCTTATTCGCCGTGAACATGTCCGTGTGGTTGATTAGAACACATCGGATATTCACTTCATCGTTCTGCAATGCGAGAAAGTTTCTCCTTTCTGTCTTGCCCCTTATTTCTGTGGCTCTCTTCTCTCTCTCCCTTTCTCTCTCTCTCTCTCTCTCTCTCTCTTTCTCTTTCTCTCTGCTCTCACTACCCCATCTGCACTACTAAACACCAATAATTATAAGATAAAAATAGTGAACTTATTCACTCACGAACAGTTGTTATTTCAACGTTAGGCGTCGTATAAAGTGAAAACACTTGAAAAAATTAACAAAAGAAGTAAATAAATAAATAGAAAAGTAAGTGAATAAATAAATAAATAAATTAATTAATTAATTAATTAAAATCAATAAGCATGCACCCATCCTCGTACCGTCAAGCCAGCTCTTTCCAGTACCTCGAAATCCTCGAGCTCTTCGGAAACATTAGGTTCAACAGTGCCCGAGAAGAAGAAGATGTTCGGCTTGCCAAACTCTTCCTCCTCCTCCTGACTCCAGCTGTTGCTGCTTACGTCGTCATCCGGGCGAACTGAAGGGCAGAGCGAGAATGAAGGAGAAGTGGAAGCGGAGTGCGACCGACACGGAGGCGCAAATACGAGAGAAATAACAAAGAGATTGCCCCCGCAAAGTCGTAGCCACATGCCGGTGTTCCAGCGGCTTCCTTGATTACATTGCCATATTCGGCTCGCAATGATGCAAAGCTTTAGAAACGTCTTCACTTTAAAAGCTGCCACAAGCGCAAATTTGATATATCGATTCAAATGAAACATGCAAAAAAACAACGTGTTCAGCTCGAATGAAAGCGAAAATTCGATTAAAAAAACCTTATAACTCACGTTAACTTGCAGAAAACTGGTCATGGACTTTTATTTAAACCCACTCTTTAAAAAAAATTCGCAATGCCCCCTTGACACCATCCTTGGAGCGCTCTTTCACGAATTTAAATTCGAGGGCGGAATTACGGTAAATTATTCGGTGAGACATTCGGTGTGTCAAGGAAAGCATTTATAGCAAAAACTCATCTGAGCACAATGACTATTTAATATTTTAATCGATAACAAGTTCAATTTCTAATTACTACGGGCATCTCAGATGCAAGGTTCTTTTTCTATTGCTTGTGCGGTTGGTCCTTGAGAAACTGTGTAAGATAAATAAAAAAGGACAGATGAGATTCTCACCTTTCGTGTTAGCAAAAATAACCTGGGAAAAGGCGAGAATTAACGAGAAATTATGAGATAGAGAAATAGTGAGGAGGAAGAAGAGAGAAAGAGAAAGAAAGAGATAGAATATTGAGTTCGATAAATTGGACGGTACGCGAGAATATCAAGAAGAAAGAAGGCTATGATTATGATTTACATTCATTTTTTTTATAACTGGCTCCATCATGTTCGTCTGTTCAGTTGTGCGCAAAAATAAATTTTGAGGCGCGCCGAGAGAAGTTGAAACGATTAAGAACAACAACGAAAAGACACTTAACCTAATCCTGTAGAACGCGCCGGAAGTTTTCTATCTAACTATTCTTCCAAAACTTTTCTGTCTGTCTTGCTCGCTCCTTCTCGCTGTCTTTTTCTACCTCTATCCTTTCTCTATCTCCTTATTCATCCTCTCTCTGAATAGTTTCTTTTCTCTCTCCCTCTCTCTCTATCCTTTTCTCTCTCGCTCCTCCCTCCCTCTCCTCTCTCTCCCTGTCTCTCTCTCTCCCTCTCTATCTGTAACATACTCACAAAGTAACCATGAGCAGTCTGGAGATAAGGAATGAATGACTTTCAGAGGGCAGCTATCAATTACGACGATCATTAGTACCTGTAAGAAATAGAAAGAAGACAAACATTGTGAAGGGCTAAACAGAATATAATGAAATGAAATAGCAATACAGCAGTATATTTCACAAGTTTTCCAGGAAGATGAATGCAATCTCTGCGCCATTCTTGCCCAATGTCTTTCTATCTCTATCTCCCGGTCTCTATCCTCTTTCTCTCTCTCCCTCTCTCTCTCTCTCTCTCTCTCTCGCTCTCGCTCTCGTTCTCCTATTTCGTGACCATAAGAAGTGCGACCAAGTTGCATGTGTGCCCTTTCATTTTGCTACGTACATTGAAAAGATCATTATATCTTTTTTTCATCAATTAACTATTTGTGGTGAGCGCAAATAAAATAATTACTGCTAGTGAAAAAACAAAGCCGCAACAACAAGATAAGAAAAAGAAGAGAATAATAATTATAAAATTCTCCTTTACATCCGAAAGATGATTGAATTTTTCTCGTTCGATAGAAATGTGCGAATTGAGAGTGGAGCGAGGGAAAAGAAAAGATGAGAAAGAGACAGAAAGAGGGTGAGAGAGAGGGGACAGGGAGTGGGAGAGAAGGAGGTAGAAGGAGGGGGCTTGAGAGAGAGACAGAGAGGGAGAGAGGAGAGAGAGAGGAGAGAGAGAGAAAAAGAAAGGGAGAGAGAGAGAGAGATCGCAGAGCAATTACTCCATGACCTGTTCATTAAAATGAAAGGGGAAAAGCTTTTGCCGCTTGCGGGGGGGGGGCGACCTTGGGCTTATTAGACCCACGCTCTGACCGACGACTGAGCTATGGCGGCTTCGATCGGAATTTCATTATTCTACCTTCGAAATATTTTCCATGCAAGGATATTTATAACATAATTAATTAGTCAATGATCAATCGAAAAATAATTTCTGTTTTTCCAACCTTTCTATATATTTTTTCAACAAAAAAAAATCATTATTCATTTGCAATACCACTATTAAATTAGAACATGTCATTGAACGCTGCCATTGCCAGAGGGAGATGTGGGACGTTGCCATTTCATACACGACTACCCTCGTTTTACATTCAACCAGATGGCATTTCTCTTTTGAGAACGTGATTAACAGTCACAAGTCGGAATTTGTGCATTTTCTGAACATGGAAAGCTTGAAGTTCTTTATCCTTGCAGGCGGTGGAAGAGCATCTTCAGGGGTTGTATTCGATGGGGAGGTTCTTGCGGCGGACCATGCCGTCGCCCTGGAACCACTCGCGGCGGAACTGCTTGGCGGCGCCGTCCGGGGTGTTGGTCCACTCGATGGTGATGCGGTCGTTGTTGGTGTCCTCCTGGAAATCATGTTAAATCACATTGAACTTTGCAAAGACAAAAAACAAAGCATTGAATATTTTGAAACTTTGATCTTTGTTCCTTGTATTTGAGAAATAAACGCAAATTTGGTTAATAAACTTGCTGCACTTTAGCGAAAATGTAAAATTTCTGGCAGAGAAATTCTTATAAAAGCCGCTGTTCAGAGGCATTTCTATCAGTCCTCGACTGTGCTTCTCTGCTCTCCTCTCCACTTCTCCTCCAAGCCATGGCTCAGTCCGTTCCTCCTGGTGACATCGTCACTCAGCCCAACGCCAAGGTCGTCTTCAACGCGCCCTACGACGACAAGCCCACCTACCATATCAAAGTTTGTTTTCTTCAGCTTCACCCATCTCTAGAATCGGAATTCTCCGATCCCTATTTGAAATAATTTTACTTATTTGTTACCTATTTTCAGGTGGTCAACACCTCCGCGCGCCGCATCGGCTGGGCCTTCAAGACCACGAACATGAAGCGTCTCGGTGTCTACCCATCCAGCGGTGTCCTCGACCCCAAGGAGCCCGTCCTCGTTGCTGTCTCTTGCGACGCCTTCGCCTACGGCCAGGTTCATATGAAGAAATCATTAGTTATATCCAAGTTTATTTTAAAAAAATTAGTGAAAAATTCCCGTAATTTAAAAGTTATTCTCAGGAAGATTAATAATAATTTAAAATTATTTAAAGGAGGACACCAACAGCGACCGCATCACCATCGAGTGGACCAACACCCCGGACGGCGCCGCCAAGCAGTTCCGCCACGAGTGGTTCCAGGGCGACGGCATGGTCCGCCGCAAGAACCTCCCCATCGAGTACAACCCCTGATTGGCCCTCCTCTATTCCCTTCTCCATTATCTCTCTTTTCTGTCCTAGTATAAATGTACGAGCCATTATCTCGAAGTATGATTTTGCACATTCATGAAGGCACTTCTTTTCGTACCAAATTATGTTTTCCAACCATTACAAACTATTGGAAAATTTAAATAAGTAGATAAATAATGATGCCACTTTTTGCACTTTTCAATATGTATGTAGTTTGCTCATTTTCCACTTTGCAAGAGTATTAAGAAATCTCACCATTTCTTAAAGTTCTCGTAATCATTATCAAACCTAATTTATTCATCAATATATAATTGAAAACAAAAATAAGGTTATCAGTATTACAGGCTAAAAAACATACAAAACAATCTTACTCTTGCAACCTCTGATTGTTTGAGACAATAAAGAGTTTCGCGAAACTTTGCTGCAATGTCGACCTCAAATTGTTATATTTGAAATTTGTTTTTTTTTTTTTTAATTCGGAGACATTAAAAAAATTTCGGCAACGGACAAACATGAAATTTTTGAAGGAAAAGAGAAAAAAATAGTCTTTCATTTTGCAACCACCATTAACGAGGAGTGGAAAATCGCCTCCAATTATGATTGAAACGTTGCGAGTATGCGCTCTGTTTAACAAGGGAACCATCATCTAAAGATAAGTTGGAGGATTCTGATCTCACCTTTGCATGTCCATTGCTAGGAAGAAAGAGTGAGAGAAAGAAAGAGATAGAGACAGGGTGAGAAAGGAAGAGTGCGAGATTCAAGTGGCCAAAAACTGAGGGCCATGTCTATATATCATCGCTACTTTATTTTTGCAAGCCAGCTATTTCTTGCCGTTTAGCTGAACGATCAGTATCAATTGTTAACAGTTAACTTGTTTATTGATCCTCTTCCTTTCGTTGATTGCCCTTGTTTAAGAAGCTGTCGAACTGGTCGAAGATTTATTTGTTACTGCATCTCTCTAAACTGGCCAGAAAGGAGAAGTTTCTCTAATTCTCTCAACTGCCGTTGATCTTTTTCTTTCGCCGTTTCACTCATTCTTTCAAACTTTACATTTCTCCTACTTCGGTGCATGGCAAGTTAAGTTCGGCTATGAAGCACTTAAATCTTTTCGTACTTCGTACTTGTAGCAAATTGATGTCTCTTTGTCCAAATGTTCATGAAGATTTCACTTCAGCCGAGGGAAATTTCAATAAAAATTTATTAAGGATGCTTCAGAAATTGAAACTTTGAAAAAAAAAAGCAACGTAACATATAATGTCCAAATTTTTCAAGTTTGTTTCCTTCCCGCTCTATTTGCTCTTTTTGGACCTTATATTTTCTTTCTTATACGCTCTCCTCTATCATTACATTATTGATTTCTTTACCTATGAAAGAATTGGCTATTTTGACCAGTGTGAAAAGAAAACACCTCGATCGACAACTAGATAAATGCGGATGCTATTTAATCACGATAAATTGGATAGAGGGAGCAGATTGCCAGAGAGAGAGAGAGAGAGAGAGAGAGAGACGTAGAGAGAGAGAAGTAGAGAGAGAAGGAGAGAGAGAGAACATTTCGTTTCGAAATTCTTCAGCGAAAGCGTGCTAAGCGATCGGGTGCACAATATAAGATCGGGTTCACGACCTGGGAGCTCGCAGTGGTACGATTTCCACTTTTCAAACACTTTCGATGCGCATCCTCATCATTCTGCTCGCGTTCCTCGCATTCACCGCACACGCGTTTGTCAGTTTCTTACATATTTCCAATATAAATAGGTACTTTGAAATTGAGTTTAATATTTATTTGAAATTGCTGTCTACTTTTCTAAAGGGCCCTTAGATTAGAATTTATGAAGCAAATAATAATACGGAACGAAAAGTGTTTTCCTCTCTCTCACAGGAACGAAATGTTTTTGCAGAAGCTGAATGTGGTCAAGCGTGAAGTGACCCTCGGAATTCCTGAGAAGTTCGACTGGAGGGACGATCCAATCATGCCCCAGTGATACGTAGTGTTATGTTACGGAATGAAAAAAATCCGCGCAAAATTAATGTTGGTATGAAATAAAGAAGTATCATGGAAATCATAATGAAAAAAAAAACCAAAAGTGGCTGTCTCTGTCTCTCCTGCCTAATTTACACCGATTTTCACCGAGGTATGAGAGGAGATACACGAGTAACAGACATGCTAGACAATGAATGAACTTAAAAGAGTTGAGATACACAAGCGTTTCAATTTTGAAAAAAAATGGATGATGAAAACTAGTTCTACCCGTCTTTTTCATTAAAAAAAAGTAGGGCTACTTTTAATTATTTATTTACAATAACAAATTTACTTTGCAATGTTGGGCACCATCGGTCAGCTGGTGAAAGCACGACGACAGCTTTCCCAGCTTTCCTCACTATCACAACCAGGATCAAATTGTAATCAAATTGTAGCAAAACTGTAACAAAGTTCTAACTAAATTGTAACTTAATAAATAAATATCCAAATTGTAACCAAATTGTAACTAAATTGTACAATTTAGTCACAATTTGCTATAATTTAGCTTCAATTCGTCACAATTTGGTAACGCCTCATCATTTCTTGGCGTATAGCAGATCAGTATCAATTGTTAAAGGATGTCTCCGACGAATGTTTGCTAAAACATTTCAAAATAGGCATTTGACCCACGAATTGTCCCGTGCGGAACTATCCTTTAGCACAGTACGCCAAGGTTTCTACCCGGCAATTTTCGGAAGGCTGTGATTTCCTTGCGTTTAGGATGATTATTTTCCTTGTTGATTTTGATGTTTTGCGAGTTCATCTTTGTAAAGTGGTTAAAATTAAGTTATTTCGATTGTTCAGGTAGTCTGGTGCGGGCAGCTATTCCTGTAGAGGTCACTCACCTTCCAAATCTATCAGTGGCTGTTTAGTTTAGATCAGTATTAAAATCTTACCTTTCAATCTAAACTCATACTTTTCAATTTCCAGTTTTGAAAACATCCTTTTGATATTAAAATAGATATTATGAGGCGTAATAAATGCAGATTGTTGCTTGTGATGAAATTTTTGCAGCTACAACTGATGGTGAGGAAGCCTACTCTGCCGCTGCTTCAACGAGTTCTACAATCCAGCACAAATCTTAGATTGGCGTGATTTTTCCCTTCTAAAGAAAAATTGTTGGTTGTTATTTCCACGTGTCCAGAAAAAAAACTTTAACTCATAATATTCCATGGGCATAAATATCCGAATACTCGTATACGTTCTAGTTATAATTCTGCTATTTATATTCAGCGGTCACTATGCATATTCAAATACTATTGTTTGTTCTATCTTCAAAGTTCAATAATAAGTACTACGAAATTCTAATGGGCTAAAACTCATCGCTATAGTATTCCTCATCGTCTAGCTCATCTTCGACTTCTTCCAGGAGGGCTACGAGGTCGTCATCGGCTTCCACCTCGCCATCGCTTTCGTGCTCCGCGTCCTCGTTGTTGACTTGCCGCTTCTTCGGCGGTGCGTTTGCCAAAGAACGTCTAATAAGGTGCGCTTCATGAATCACTTCTTTCCTGAAATTGTTAAACCTTTTAATAGAAAGTTAGTTATATTTTCATGCCTGAAATTGCTTGGAGTAGTAGGGATGGGTCTGCTGGTGCTTCCTTCATACATGTCGTACAACCGAGAAGCAAGCCGAGCTCCATTGTCGTCTAAGAACTGCATCTGAAAGGCATCTGAGTCGACGACGCAGTCGACGGGCTGCTCTTCCACGAGACTCCGTAGGAAGGCAAGTACTTCCCTTCCTCGACGGAGAAGCTTCTCTGGATCGCGCATCACGAACTGGCAGCAATAAGAGGTCGAGTACTCGCTGACCACTCCACAACGGCCACAGGAACATAGCAAAATGTCGGCGGCCGTTTCTGAGTTGAACACCTTCGATGCACGCTGACTTTCCAGTAGCCGTCGACGCTCTTCCGTCCTCTCAAGCTGCTCAGGGGTGGGGTCGAAAACGTATGGATGGACTAAGTCATCCATTACCTGTATTTGACGGTTGTATATTTTACAACCATAAAACATTAGCAATAGTATGAAAATAAACTCTTGTAATCTTGTAACGCACGTGACATAGTACATGGGCAAAGCGGGAGTGCGATGTTCACCTTTTTCGCACCTCTTCCCCCTTTCATTCGCATGGATGAGATGCACGTTCACTCTTGACTCAGAGTTCAAAGTACGTGAGTGGTAGAAGATCGCACCGTAATCCTCATACTAAAATGTTAATTTTCTCAGAATAATTTTTGTGACTTCGGACCACTTGCAATCGATGTTTCTAGCTCAGCTTTACCAAATAAAACGAAAAAACGAGACATTATTTATTCGCCGGAGACCTCCTTTAACAGTTTACATGCTTGCTTGTTGTTCCTCTTCCTTTCGTTGATATTGCCCCTGTTTAAGTGGCTGTCGACCTGTTCGAAGAGTTATATTTATTACTGCAGCTCTTCAGAACGACAGAAATTAGATGACGCTTCTTATCCTCTCAACTGCAATCGCTCATTTTTTCTTACCGTTTCACTCTTTCGTTCAAACTCTACATTTCTCCTTCGGTGCATGGCCAGTCGTCAGTTCGCCATGAAGCATATCAATCTTTTCGTACTTCTGCTCAAGGAAAGTAGAAACGTTTCAGCTGAATGAAATCTGCCGTACTAGAAAAAAAAACTGACTTTGACCAAAGAATAATGACGATTTTGTTTTCAGTTGACCATGACGGAAATTTCAATGAAATGCATTAACGATGTAAACTGAAACTAAGTTTCGAATCTTCACAACGTATAAAGTGTGGAAATAATAAACATATACCCTGGAATGCTAAACTACTCGTGAAGATATATCCTGCACCTGTTTTAAAATGAAGTAGGGCCCAGCCTACATACTTTTCAAAGCTCGGCGCAGGTGGCCTGGAGATGAACCAGCCTGGCCCGGGCCGGGTTTTGCCCGCCCTTGGGCGCGAGATAGTGTGCAAAAGTTTGAGAAGAAAAGAGGGTAAAAATATTTTTAATGTTTCGTTTTCAAAGGACCTCGTGAATTTACCTTCACATAATTTCGCTGCAGACAGAAAATGTCCCATAGCTTGTAACGGATACAAAGCACCATATAGATATGTACATCAGAATTCCCATTTCTGAAGAACAATCCGTTGTTTGCTTCCAAAAGCAATTTAGGAAAAAAAACAAGAGTTATTGGTCTGTCGCATATGATGTCCAATTCTATACAGTTTTTCCTTTCTGCTTTATTTGCACTTCTTTGGACTTTTTATTTTATTATTATCCATACTCCTCTCTCATTTCATTCTAGATTTCTTGATCTATGAAAGAATCGGCAGTTTAGGAGAGGACGAAAAAATCAACACCGGGAATGAAGTGAGTTCGACAACTTGATAAATGATGATGCCATTAAATCAGAAATGGGTAGAGCCGAGAGAGAGAGAGAAGGAGAGAGATAGGATAACTTTTCCCTTCTTCAGCGAAAGGGGCGTGCTCAGCGATCGGTTTTACTATATATGACCAGGTTCACCACGCGGGACCTTGGAGTGGAACGAACACTTCAAAACACTTTACGATGCGCATCCTCATCATTCTGCTCGCATTCCTCGCAGTCATCGCACACGCGTTAGTCCAATTATTATTTCCAACTTGAAGGGGTACTTTGAAATTGGGTTTTTATATTTATTTGAAATGACTATGTCCTTATTCTATTCGGTCCCTCTTGTTTCAATAATTGTAAATATTGTCATCGCTCAACGAGACTAGGCTGAAACACTAGACTTTGGTAGCACCTACATACCTTATTTATTTGCTTATTTATTGTTGTAGGGAGTATTATGGGAAGTATCCCTTCAAGGGCGGCAAGCGAGAGGCCGGCTTCGGTCCTGCCTCCATCGAAACTCTCGCGTGAAGCGATGGATTCCCGGGAACCATCGTGTGCGGCGATTTGTGATCGGCCAGTGAAGAGACAGAGAGGGGGGGGTCCTCAGACAATTCCCTTGCACCTGGTGTCATTAACACCGAGCTGCATTTTATGGTATTTGACAAGTGGATCTGAAACAATAGTTTAATGTTGCTCGTTTTTTTGAATATATACTCTTAGGTTGCGCGACGATGATATTTACCATCGCCGGGACTAGTGTTCACAATGGTATTTTTTCTTGTGTGTGTGACATTCTATATCTTCTTTTTTGCGAGATAAGAGGGCCTAATGTGTTTTTAAGTAAATGTGCATATGAATGTGATTTCGGAAAGTTACTTAGATTGCTTAATTTCTTTTACATACCTTTTCGCCTCAGATTTTTCACGCATATTTTTCATAAAGTTTGAACGTTTTGAACCCAATATGCTATAATTTTATTAGTGCCCTTTATTTTCTCGTTAATCATGTAAATCAATCTTTATCACTTGGAATAGTTGTCACTCTGTCTTCAGTTTCATAAAAGAAGAAAAAAACATAATAAGAACAGATAATGAGGCGTAAGAGAAGCTGGGAGACTTTCGCAACCAAAAATAGATAAAGCCAATTTTGTTATAACGAATTCACAACGCACGAGACCTACCGATATCCCGCGTATAGTTAGGCAGCAGAGAGAGAGAGGGAAAGAGAGAAAATTTGAGGGCTTATAGAGAGAGAGAGAGAGAGAGAGAGAGAGAGATAGAGAGAGAGAGGGTGAGAGAGAGGGCAAGAGAGAGAGAGATAGAGAGGGCGAGATAGAGAAATAGAGAGAAGGAGGGTGAGAGTGAGAAAGGGAGAGAGAGAGGACAAGAGAGATACATAGAGATGGCGAGACAGAGAAATAGAGAGAAGGAGGGTGAGAGAGAGAAATAGAGAGGGCAAGATAAAGAAATAGAGAGAAAGAGGGCGAGAGAGAGAGAGAAATAATGAGAAAGAGGGTGAGAGTGAAACACAGTAAAATGGAATCAAATAACGAGTTATTGAGATAGTGATTTACATTAAAAATAGAAAGAGGGAATTTTTTTTAATAATTGTAAAAACAAGCAAAATCAATTAACTAGACTACAACGCAAAGAAAACCGCAATTTTTGTGGAAGGCAAACGAAGCAAAATAAAACCGCTCGATGTTACAAGCAATGAAAAAAAGCGAAGCGAACTTTGGCGAAGACAATCAAATACCCAGAAATGTGTAAAATGGCAAGGAGTTAACTTAAAAAAAAACGATTGTTAAAAAAAATTTTCTCGCTGTTTCACCGAGCGCTCTGTTGCTTTTTTCTTCTCCTTCAAAATTTATGTATCCTTGTAAATGTTATTAAAAAAAAAACTGACTCAATTTTTAGCTTTCAGGATATCTTTTTTAAAAAGACCAACAACGAATGAATACAATTCGCGACAGAGCACCGGTGAGTGTGACTTTTAAATAATAATAATTATTATTATATGTGTTTTAATACATATGAAAAAAATGGGAACATATAAGAATCGAACACAGTTGGTCATCGTCCTCAGTGTATTTTGATGTTGTTTTTTCTTCTAATAAATATTTCGATAACGCCCATAGAAGAAATATGACCCTGAGTGGAGGAAAAAAAAGTTTGTTATTCATAGCAAATTGGAGAACTTTTTTTGTTTAATTATGGAAATAAAAAAAAAACAGCTTTCGAGTGTGGTTCGGAAATAGAAGCGCATGTGGCAATATATAGGAAAATATGTTCGTGGACATTGATCGGTGGGAGAATTAAAACATTTTCTTTTTAAGTCAGGGGAGAATTGGGAAATTTTTTAACGAAAGGGGAGAATTGTGACATTTTCCTTAAGCAATTAATTTCGCACTAATTAGTTCGGATTTTATTACTATGCACAAAAGGCGCATGTGGTGCTGCCGGCGGTTGCGAAAAGGAAATGATGATAAGGAAATACGATTTTGAGCGTTCGTCTTATTTCGGCTTTGTTGTTGACGAGAAGGGTGAAAACTAACATTTGAACAATACTCGAAACAAACAGATTTCAAGAACTACTACGCGGCAACAAGTTTAGCGTTAACATTGTATCTGATGCCATACACAACAGGGCGGAGCACAAGTAGAGCTGAGCTGTGAGCAGAGCGCAGAAGATATATAAGAATATAGAGAGAAGCGATTATGGTCGCGGGAGAAAACGTTGCCTTTTGGTTATCAACGAATTATTTCATTCTTTCCTTTTATTTGAATATAATTTGGCGCCAAATTATTTTTGGCGGGAAATTCAAATCGTTCCATTCCTATTTGCCGCGGCCGCCTCGAGCGCGCGGTCGTAGTCGGCCTGCGCCATGTGGCCAGTGACGAAGAGGCCGACCGTGATGAGGATGACGGCGCCGACGAAGACGTAGAGGAGGATGCGGTCGAGGATCGTCGCGAGGAACTCCCACTCGAGAGAGACCTGGAGAGAGAGAGAGAGAGAGAGAGAGAGAGAAAGAGGGAGAGAGAGAGAGAGATAAAAGAGAGAAGAGAGATGAAGGAGAAGGAGAGAGACAGAGAGAGAGAGAAAGGAGAGAGAGAACGAGAGAGAGCGAGAGAGAAGAGAGAGGAGAAAGGGTGAAACAGGCAGCGAAGAGACAAAATAGAGGAACAGAGAGTCAGAGAGGGAAAAAGCAAAGATAACCTGTCGCTGTTTCCTCATATTGTCGATCTCCTTGGTGCCAAAGACACTGCCGACGCGACTTCTCGCTGTTGAGCTGCCTTAAATGTGTATTTTAGTGTGCTTGAAAAGACTACGGTAGAATGATCATCATCATCGAAGAAGTATTCCACTCAACACGTGCTTCCGTCATGCTTCCGTTACCGAAGAGGGAAAAGTAAGAAAAGGAAGAAACACACTATAAATGGACTTTCTCTTTCATTCGGATGCACCGTGCTTTTCTATTTCTCTAATGAAGGAAAGCGTAGAAGCTACCGTAACCAGAAAATATTGAATGAGGAAAAGACCACCCGTGTGATGAAATTCTTCGTGGTCTCATTCAGTTGTATTTATGCTTACTCTCATGCAGTCCACTATTTCAGAACATTCGATGAACACAAGATGCCTTTTTGTACTTGCACAATGACTGAACAGAGAAGAATAGTCAGGAGGGGAAGAAGACGATCGGAGAGAGAGAGAAAAAGAGGAGAAAGTGAGAGAAAGAAAGAAAGAGTGGATGCTAAGAGAGAGTGAGAGTGCGAGAGACAGGGAGATATAGAAAGAGTGCGAGTAAGCGGAAGAAGGAAAGAGGTATTGAAACAGAACGAGAGAGAAAGAGAGAGCAAGAGAGAGACAAAGAGAGAGAGAGCGGAAGAGCGGGAGAGAGAGAGAGAGAGAGGAAAGTAGAAGAAACAGAGCGAAAGGAGATAGAGGAGAAGTCACTCTGACGCCAGTAACTGCCTTTCTTGCCTTGATTGATCAAATCGAGCGATGGTTTCGCTTTCGTGCCATTGGCGACTGCTACGGAATCGTCTGTGGTGTACGGGGTGGACTCGTTTTGGGAAAAAGAGATGAAATTTGAATTTCCCGCCAAACCTCCTACAACTATGACGCTTTTATGATAATTTTGCCTAATAAGGTGTTTGTATGTATCTTACAATAACATATGTATATTATTCTAATTTTTTTCCTTTTTTCAAGACATCTTATTCAGTGCTGCAAATTTTGCGAAATATTTTATAAAAGAAACATGTTCGAAAGAAAACTTCTAAATTTTTTTTTTGGGAAAAATGAAGTTTGAATTTCCCGCCCGAACCTCCGAGAGCGATGACGGCGCCATCCCAGAGCGAGCCTTGCCGCGAGATGACTGGCCCGCCACCACCCGCCGCCGGAGTCGGCCGCAGAAGCGGAGACGGCGGTTGAGAGGAGTCGATCATCTGGATCGAGCTGCGCTTCCCGTCGAGACCTGGAAAGAGAGAGAGAGGGAGAGAGAGAGAGAATAGAGAATGAGAACGAGGGAGGGAGAGAGAGAGGGAGGGAGAGGTAGAGAGAGAGTGAAAGAGAGGGCGAGGGAGAGAGGGAGTGAGAGTGAGAGTGAGAGGGAGAGATGGGGGGAGAGAGAAGGGAACAGAGAGGGAGAGAGAGAGTTGGTTTAAGACTATTTCTTTCCTTTTCATTCTTAAATTGATTTCATTTGGGGCTTGCCGAGCAACTGAACGGCCTCCGAGGTGAAATCGGAAATAAATAAAATGGGGGGGGGGGGGCAATGCAAACCACATTCGTAAAACACTCTAACTAAGAAAGCTATTTTCTTGACTTTTTTCTATAATTTAAAGATGCATAGAACGAAAATTAAGTTGATATAAATATAAATATATGCATATATAATTATATTTTAATTATATGTATATATCTAAATGTATATAATTCTTGAGATTAAGTTGATTTCTATTTTTGTTTCAACACTTATATAATTCTGTCTGCACAATCTCTCCAGACGGCCTCTCTCTCTCTCTCTCTCTCTTTCTCTCTCTCTCTCTTCCTCTCTCTCTCTCTCTCTCTTCTCTCTCTCTCTCTCTCTCTCTCTCTCACCAAAAGTCGTGGCCATGTTCAGGGAGCCGGGAGTCGCGGGCGGCACGCGCAACGTGCCCATGCGCGATGGTGCTCTGAAGGGAGTTTTTTTATTGTTTATTTTTTACTTATTAATACTTTATATAAATTTACTCGCACATTTCCATATCCTTTTTTCCTTTCTCATTAGTGAACGGAAAGCATTGGGTTTAATAGATTTTTTTCTCATAGAAAGAAACAGGCGTATTCTTTTTACGAGAGAAATAAGGAAGAAAATAAAGAAAATTTTTTTTTCTTACAGTAATACAATTCCCAAATCCCGGTCCTGGCAAGAAAAAAAAGCAGATGAGACCTAGACGTTGCGGTCGACGGCGCGCGGTTGTTGTTGTCGACGGCGGCTGCCGCTTTTGTGCCATTCTTGACGGCACGGCCGTTCCTGAGCGGTTGGCCCTTCCGCACCTTGGCGGCGCGCTTCTTGCGAGGGCCATCCTGAGAGCGCAAACAGGATTCGAACCCTCGACCACCGGGATTCAAAGGTTCGCAATACATCCAAAGGGCTATCAAGACTGACATCGAGCTCCTCCCATAGCTTGCGCAATGGTAGTGGAATGTCGAGGCAGAGCGCGCGCGGCAGCCAGATGAAGAAGACGATGCGCACCCAATGAGGCGGCAGTCGGCCGTACTGGCGGCGGCCTGGAAATTCACTTTTGAATTCGCGCCATTTTTGTCTGACGCAACAAGGGCGAGAGAGTACGTGATTTTTTTTTTTGGAGATTGGAGATTTGGAGAGAGAGAGAGAGAGAGAGAGAGAGAGAGAGAGAGAGAATTGTCAGGGAATTTTGAATGAGATCATGGTCTCGAGTTAGTAATGATCCTTTAATTAAAAACTTTTTTTCAGCAGATATGTAATTATAATAGTATGTTGATATACAACTGATGAAAATCATGTTTTGACAAAGAAACTACTAAAGTTTTTATGTATTATTTTAAAAAAAAAGATTAAAAATAAGAAAACTTAAAAAGTGCACCTTGAATGGAGAGTATAATGCTCGTGAGGAAGGTGCCAATGGAGATGATTATGATGATCGAGAGGTAGAACCTAGAAGGAGATGAAAAGTATGGCTCATACATATATTGGCTGCTCTGTTGTCACTCTATCTCTATTTTCTGCCATCTCACTCTCTCTCTCTCACTCTCTCTCACTCTCACTCTCCCTTTCTCTCTCTCTCACTCTCTCTCACTCTCTCACTCTCCCTTTCTCTCTCTCTCTCACTCTCTCACTCTCCCTTTCTCCCTTTCTCTCTCTCTCTCTCTCTCTCTCATCAATCTTCCATTCTTACCAGCCAATCAACGGTACAAATTCGGACGTCGTCGGCATTTGATCGGACACCATGAGCATCAAGATGGACATGGCCAGCAGGGTTGTGATACCTGAGCAAGGAGTTCGTGTCCGTCACCGTCTCATGCTCTCTCTCTCTCTCTCTCTCTCTCTCTATTTCTTTCGCCCTCTCTCTCTCTCTCTTTTTCTCTCGCCCTCAACCTCTCACTCTCTCACACCCTCCCAGTTTCTAGTTTCACTCTCACTCTCACGTTCCCTCGCTCTATTCCTCGTTCTCTCCTATCTCTCTCTATCTATTTCTCGTTCTCTCCTCTCTCTCTCCTTTCTCTCTCTTATTCCCTCTCTCTCTCTCTCTCTCTCTCTCTCTCTCTCCTCACCAAGATTGATCTTCTCTGTCCGGTCGTCGTCGGTGCTCGCTGGCGTGAAGAAGCCCGTGATGGCAACGATTGTAATGATCGACGTTGGAATGATCAGGTTGACGAGGTAGTACAGAGGCTTGCGGCTGAGAGAGAGAGATGAGAGAGAGAGAGAGAGATGAGAGAGGGAGAGATGAGAGAGAGAGATGAGAGAGAGAGAGAGAGAGATGAGAGAGAGAGAGAGAGAGAGATGAGAGAGAGGGAAGAATGAGAAGAACCGTGATGATATTGGAGGAAAGAATACTGATCATATATATATGTATTTATATTTAATACTCACCGTATCACCAACGACGCTTGCAAGATAACCCATGGCTCAGGACAGCAAGCGTACTTGTTCTAAAAAAGAAAGTATGCATGTATACTCCTCCCTATTATACTTTCCTCTCTCTCTCTCTCTCTCTCTCTCTCTCTCTCTCTTTCTCTCTCAACCTCATGTCGATGTATATCGAAGGAGATCACGGCCCACTCCTCATTCGGGATGAACGACGCCAGATTGACTTTCGGATCAGAATAATAGTCAAGTGCGCTCTTCGAGTTGGTCCACGACGAAATTGTCAACGTACAATTCTGCTGATCATACGGGAAGTACCTTAAGGATATTAGCAATGCAAACCTTAGCTTTGGCCTTAACTATTTCTTAAGATTAAGCCTTACATCAGCCTTAACTTTTGCCTCAACCCTTGCTTTAGCAGAAGCCTTAACTTTTGCCTCAACCCTTTTGCTTTAGCAGAAGCCTTAACTTTTGCCTCAACCCTTGCTTTAGCAGAAGCCTTAACTTTTGCCTCAACCCTTTTGCTTTAGCAGAAGCCTTAACGTTTCCCTCAAGTCTTGCTTTTGCAGAAGCCTTAACTTTTGCCTCAACCCTTTTGCTTTAGCAGAAGCCTTAACTTTTGCCTCAACCCTTTTGCTTTAGCAGAAGCCTTAACTTTTGCCTGAACCTTAGTGTTATAACTTTAGCGTTCCCTCAACTTATCTTTAGCCTTAACTTTAGCGTTAACTAATCTTAGCCTAATTGTGCACTTAACCTTAACACAAAACTATTTACAGTCAGAGGGAGGCCTCAAACTTACAAAGTCAGGAATAGTTTTGATATACCTAATATTCAGGCGGCAAGTGATCGTATAGATGGCCGGGTAGAGAAAGGAGAGCATCGATGCGTTCTCGCCCTTTGAGTGCAGTGACTCCACCTGAAAATGGAAATTTATTTTAGATTTTTTTTTTTGTTTATTATTATTATTATTATTTTTTTTTTTTTGTTTTGTTTTTTTTTTTTTTTTTTTTTTTTTGTTTTTTTGTTTTTTTTTTTATATTTAATTGTTCTTCCTGATTGTTCATTGGTAAATCTTCTCTGCAACGTGACACTTTAACACAAATTTATGGTCTTTGTCCTTTAGCTGTAGTACTGTAGCTTTAAACCAAAATATCATGAGCTTTTTTTTTTGTTAAACAGAATATCCATCATAGTTTTGTAAGGAATTTAGTCATCAACGAAAAGATATAATGGGGTCCCAGAAGCGGCGGAACGAACCTGGATATTCATGTAGCGCTCGGTCTCGTCGCGACTCATCTTGACACTGAAAAGATTACTGTAGCTCTCAAATCAAAAAGGCAGGCTTCTCATGTTCGCGTTAACTTCATAGTAGTTTGTCATTTTGTAATTTGTAAAAAAAAAAGAGTACTGGTCGTTTCAATGTTGAAATTAGATACATACATATGTATGTAAGTAGAGTAGAAAGACTAGAACTCGCCTGTTGTACAAGTACGTGTCGGGAATCCAGAGTACGTCAAAAGGCAGGATCGCCCTATCGATTCCACCGTAGTCCGCAGGGTTCCAGTGCAGAAATTCGTCCTTCCACTTTTGGATCATCCAGACGTTGAGGCGGATGTTTTGCGCCGGCTCGTCCTATATTTTTTTTATGTATGAATATATATTTTTTATTTCATCTTTTGTTTTAACACGGATTCTTTCTTTAAAGACTTTTCCGCCTGTTTAGTACGAATGTTCCCTCATCGATATGGCTTTCCAAGTCAAATTGCGGAGTATTCTTTTTTTTGTTTGATTCCATGATTGGGTACATATTCTCGGCGCGCGCGACGGCACGACAGAAGTTCCATTGCAGCACAATGTGTTGATGAGAAGGAATGAAAGTTCGTTTTAGACGAACTTTCATTTTTTAAGGAAATTATCATCCTTTACAGTGTTCGTCTACCGCGTACCACTTCGATGATCTGGTAGAGCGAGATGGAGATGAAGATGGACAGCGATTTCTTGTGATCCATTACAGGCCGGACGCGAACGTCATATCTGCTCAAATTAATTTATCTAATTAATTAATTAATTAATTATCCAAACAACATAATAATGGATCAATATAACAGAATAGAATCAGTGTTTGAGCGCCGATGTTCGAGGCAAATAGATGAATTAATAAATTGCATTTATAAATTAAAATTGCTTGCAAACATTGATTAAATAATATATATAAAGTATAAGTATAGCTGTGTGGTTGGCTCACTAACAAGTTTTTTTTTACATTTTTAAATACGTGATTTATATAAATAAATAAATAAATAAATAAATAAATAAATAATTAATTAATTAATTAATTAATTAATTAATATATATATATATACATATATATATATATATATATATATATATATATATAATTCTACTTTTGGCAACGTTCCAAATGTCTCTGCTCACCTGTCCCTCGCCAGAATGTCCCTCGTCAACCTCAAGAGCGGCAGCTCTTCACGGCTGATATTGCTCAGCGTCGTCGCAACGCCGCCAGCTGTGGGAAGGTATATATTTTTAAAGAGAATATTGATTTTTTTAAATTATTAATTAATTAAATAATTAATCAATCAACTAATTAACCATTTATAATCATCATACTGCGCATATATGCATATATGTATTTTCAAGTCGTATTGTCACATAATTCCAAGATGTATTGAGGTTGACAGGAGGTGACTACTGCTATGTATATTCATACATACATACATACATACATGCATATATAAGACTCACAAAGTCCAGGGAAGCTCGACGCTGCCGTGACCTTGAGTGCGATGAAGAAGGAGAGCAGAGGCGCGAGGCGCAGCAAGCCAGAGCGAATCTTCATAATTTGCCTAGTCATCATGGATCGAGGCGCGAGGTCGTCGATGACCGGGCCACGTGGTCCGCGAGACTGGAATCGAGAGAGTCCAGGTCCGCTGTCACCTTTCGCAAGCCCTCAGCCGGCCGGAAGCCAGCGAGCCATCCAATTTCTTCTTCTTCTTAGACTCTCTCTCGCCAAGCAGCAAGTGACTTCTTCTTCTATGATTTCTCTGAATTAAAGATTACATGAAGCATCTTAAAAAAAGAATAACTAAAATTAAGGAAAAATGAGAAGATGATGGATTAAGTTAAATTTAATAAATAATAATAAAAATTTGGCTTGAAGAAGACAGATAAACATCGGCGATAGGAAACGCAGTTCGAAGAACGCCAAAAGAAAAGCGACTGCAAAAAATGCTCAATCGTTTATGCGGCGACCAATAAAGTTACAGCAGAGAAACATATGAAAAATTGGAAAAATTCACGGAAATAAAGAGAGAGAGGGAGAGGGAAAACTTTTCAAAAATAAGGTAATTGCACAAAAGTATAACGTAAGTGGATGCGTGGCAAACAAGTTGAATACAAGTAGAAATAATGGCGTTATTGAGAATTGACACTAATTAACTTAATCAATGAAACGAGCGTATGCATGTATGTCCACGAATTATAATGCAAAAGGAATAACTATAGCACGGTGAAATTTTATATATTAAAATATATTGTTAATAATGATTTACAACCATTTATTAGACTCCATGGATATAAAAAATGTAGAATGCTTAAGAAAGATGTTTGTGCAATTCATTTCTCTTTTTTTGTGGGAAACTTTTGTCGATTGAGCGTTAAGAGACTTATTTGTTCTTAATATTATTTCTTAAATTGCAATACAAAAAAGAAGGCCGACATGTTGTTTGCATGCTCACAACGAACATAATTCATAATATAAAAAAAATGTTTGCGACACAAAAACAACTAATGCTATAGGACTGCTCTTTCCTATGGAATCACACACAAAAAAAGCAAGAAAAAAATTGTTACTTTAAAATAAAAAAATAAAATAAAATCAATAATGTTATTCTAGCTGGCAATGGCACGATGAAACATAGGCAAGGAATAGCTCGCTGATGATGGAAGATAACACCGCGCACAGGGATAGAAGGGAGATGTTATCAGCAATCGGAGGAAAGGGATATCATCAGATAATCTTATCATTTCTGGATATTCAACTGATATTGCTCTGCTTCTAACAAGGAGAAAAAAGATAACGCAAAAGCAAAGAAATTGCAAGTTTCCGTAAGAGACTTGCCGTCGGTGCATAGTTTTCTTGAAGCATTTTCCTTTCTTGAACATGCTTTAATTTTTTTGTTCTGTAGTTTAACTGTTATACGGGAAAGGAGTGGAGAGCGAGAGAGAGAGAGAGGGAAATAGTTAGAGAATGAGAGAGAGAGAGAGAAATATGAAATAAGAGATGGAAAGATAGAGATATATATATATATAGAGAGAGAGAGAGAGCGCAAGAGAGAAAGAGAGAACATTTCGATCGGAGCCAAAAAAGTATGCGAATGCCGGAGCTAATCATTTAAAAGAAGCGGCCTTTTTCTTTTCAAGGAAAAGCCGCGCCAAACTACGCCTTCCAATGAGCCTCATGGTCGTCTATTGCCTTCTTTTCCTACTTTTCTTCCCTTATCTTCCTCGTGCCCCCAGGGAGCAGCATCGGTTGAAGAGAGAAGACGATTATGATGGGCGGCGAAAGGAGAGCATGCATCCTTTCTGACGATGAGCACAAAAGAACTTGAAACTTGATGGAAGCAAGTTTCAAGTTCTTTTGTGGAAGCATGATAGGGCTAGAATGCAACTTACCATTAGGGCTTGGGGATTGGAGAGGGCAAGAGAGCGGCAGAGACGCAAAGAGAAAGCTGGAGAAAGAGAGAGAGAGAGAGAGAGAGAAAGACAGATTGACAGAGAGAGAGAGAGACAGAGAGTTTTTGACCTGTTCAAAGTACGCAGGCAGGCAAGTTAGGCGAGGAATTACGCGCTTAGAAACTTCCGGGAGAAGACGCGTTGTTTAAAAAAAAATACATTAGCAGGAATGCAGATGAAAAGGTGGTAAAGTGAAAAGAGGGAAGGGAGAGCGAGAGAGAGAGAGAAGAGTGGAATGGAAGATTTTTAACACCACGATGGTTTTTTTTACATACGAAAAGAAGCGTTCACCGGGAAGAGGAGAAAACATTTGGCGGGAAATTCAAATTGCAATATGTTTTGGCGGGAAATTCAAATTGCAATATGTTTTGGCGGGAAATTCAAACGATCAGCATCGGATCGGGCGTCGTTGTCATGCGTCGGAGCTCGGCTTCTTCGGCGGCTAGTCGGCGATCCGTCTCGAGGCCGGCGGCGTACCTGACGGGAATACCGAAGCTTTTCGCTCGCTTTCTTGGCGCGAAATTTAAATTTGAATTAAATTTAAAAATTTAAATTTAAATTTCCCGCCAAAACCAACTGACCAGTGCACGAAGCCGACGCAGTTGATGCCGACCGTGATGAAGAGGAAGGCGGTGACGAAGAGCGCGAAGCACGCGCGCTCCATCACAGTCGCCAGCCACTCGTACTCGGTCTGCGCCATCTGACGCGTCTGGCGGACGGCGGCTGGAGAGAGAGAGAGAGAGAGAGAGAGAGAGAGAGAGAGCGAGAGAGAGAGAGAAAGAGAGATAGGGAGAGAGAGAGGGAGAAAGAGAGAGAGACGAGAGAAACAGAGATGTCAGGGAGAAAGGATGCGCGCGAAAAAGGGAGAGAGACATTAAGAGGAGACTGCAGCGAGATTGATAAAATCATATTTTATAAATTAAAGTAATTAAAAAAGGAAATATATGTATGTATGTATATATTTCATTATTCCTCATACCAGCGACGCTCGCGGCCGCCGTCGGCCGGTTCGAGTTGGCGCGCGCCGTCGGCGGACGCGAGACGTCCGACGTCATCGAGAGGTCGTCGTCGTGCGTCGCGGGTGGCGCGAGTGGCATCGGCGGCGGAGAGGTGGGCGAGCGCACGGGCGCCGTAGAGGAACCGGCGCCAGCAGCGTCCGCTAGCGATGCTGGAGAATGTAGAGAGAGAGATAGAGAGAGAGAGAGAGAGAGAAAGAGAGAGAGCGAGAGGGAGAGAGATTTAAAAGTAGGTAACTTTTAAAATGTTTCTATCAGAATGTAGAACGAAATGTTAAACGTAATCTTTAGTTTAGAACATGAAAGTACGAAATGTTAAAGCATTTTTTTTTCGTTTAGAACGTATGAATCACAAGGTCAGGTCAGTGATAAATAGAATGGGAAGCAATGTGCATTCCACGTGCGTTTCCTGCTTTTTTTTCTTTTCTTACTAGAGGCAAAGAACGAAAATTAAGTACATATGTATATATATGTTTTAAATAAATATTATAAAGTACTCGTCAGTCAGTCAAGTTCGAAACCGTTGTTCTCGGATGGCGACAGATGAATGAGAGGATCGGTGCTCTTCTCGGAGACCAAGGAGACGCCGTTGGCCGGACGATGCCGGAGGCCGAGCCACACTTTGCTCGCCTTAATTTAATATTTTAATTATTACTCTTATATATTATTCTACTATATTATTAGTTACATATATTATCGTATTTCCTCTAATCGAACGGCGCGGGGAAGCCATTTTTCATTGCCTTTGCCAGGAGGTCTTGATATAGGTGATAAGCGTACTTTTTTTGGTATATTTACCCAGCATTCATAAATTCAGTTTCTGCTATCAACCTACATGAGCATGCCTAATCAATTATGAAATATACAGTATAGAGGGTGTTTTCCTTATTTCACGTTCAAATTAGCAAGCTGTGTTCAAGTATTTTTCGTTCATCAACGACAAAGGGAAGGGTACTTCTTCGATATGGTAGATGTACTTGAAGAGTTCTTCTAGGAGCGTTTCAATTAGAGGAAATACGGTAATTAATTAGTTAATTAATATAGTTATAGGAAAACGAAGCTTCACTTGAAGTAATCGTTTCTATGCTAATTGTAAGAAGCACACACCGCTGAGGTAAGTTGAGCGGATTACCAATTTTAATAAATTTCTTAAAGAAATGTATAAAAGAAAAAAAAAGAAATTGCGCAAAACGGTTAGCGAGAATATGCGTTATAAAACAAAAGCACATGAAAGTGTGAAAGAATGGAAAGACTGGAAAGCAGGACAAAAATGGAGAAAAAGCAAGAGGGTTTGATTTGGACAAAAGCGTACAAGAACTCACACGGGAAATAGCATAAATATATTCATATATATATATATATATATTCTTACTTAGTGGTTTAAAAAAATCTTTATTTTTTTTTTCTGACTTCCAAAAAAAATAAAAAACAAAAATAAATATTGTTAAGAAAACACACGCGATACACGGAATCTGGATAGATGGGAGGGGCGGGCGCGCGGAATTTGGGCTCCTTAAACAGAAGAAGAAGAAGAGACAGTAATAACAGACATGAAACAAAGCTCCAACTTATCAACTTTATGCTAATTAATTTTATGCTAATTAACTTTATGTTAATTTATTACATATATTCTTGCAATCACCTGTGTCGAGAGAGGCCGAGACTCGACGTTGTTCGATGCTGTCGGTAGTGGCGTTTCGCTTTCCTGGATAATTTTGTTTCCTTTTATTTATGTATTTATTTTAAAAAATTGATTCATTTTTTTACTATAAATTTTCTTTCTGCATCATATTTCAAAAAAAAAAACTAAAAAAATTTCCGTAATATTTTAATTAAATATTACACTTAATTATGTAATAATAGGTAATATTGCGAAACACAACAACAACAACCATGGACATTTCCTTGAGAAGATGAGGCGGTACGGACGTGCATGTAATGCATGCGATGGCGCGACCGAGTCTAAAATTGCGAGAGAAAAATATTTTATAAAACTTTTTTAAATTCCAATTTATGAATTACACAGTTATATATTTATTTTTTAAAAAAAGTCTGTTTCCGTGGACATATTTGAATATTTTCCTGTTTTTTTCTCGTTGTTTTATTAACTACATCTATGTAGTGGACAACAACCTTAACCCCTGATGGATAGTCTACTTATGAAAGACTATCGTAACTTCTGGTTGCTTAACTACCGTAACCCTGATACCGTACCTGACTGTTCGTCGCGAGAGCCGCTCGCCGAGCCGGCCGCGCTTCTGGACGGCAATGATGACGGAGGAGACAATGGTGCCGAGTGAGATGACCACGATCATGGCGAGGATGAACCAGCCTGGTGAAAGAGGAAATTAATATTTCTTTTTATAATTTAATTATTTTAATTAATTAATTAAAATAATTTTAAATTTATGATAATATTAGATTTCATTAAAATGATAAACACAATTCTTTGCTAGTATATAATTATTTAATAATTATTAATCTCGAAAGAGCGAGACCCGGTGCTTTTGTGTTTTCTCAATCATTTAATCGCAAATGCAGGAATTCGACTGTTCGTTGACGCTATATTCGAAACTTTTAATCGGATCTTTTCAGTCTACCGGAATGTAAATTGGAGTGAATAAAAAGAAATAACACATTGATATTTTACACAAATTGTAATGACCTTTTACAATTATCCCTTTGTAGCTCGCCAAGAACATTTGGTTTTCATATTTTT
>CALZFC010000248.1:7915000-7930000 GCA_945643635.1 Allodiplogaster sudhausi
TAGAGAAATGCTAAAACGATTATTTCAACAAAAAAAATTGAAAATATAGAAGACTACCAAGGAATCGTGACGTTATTTGCAGATTTTGTAAAATTGGAGAAAAGAAATTTACTATTTTGCCATAAAAATGTTTTTTTTTTTTATATTATAAAATACCATATGCGGTGCTTTTGATGAGATACAATGGAGCGTATTATGAATGCTGGATGTCTACCGTATTTTAGCTTTCTAGATTATCTTATTTTGTGCACACTTGTGCCCGGTGGTTTTTCTGCGAAATTCAATGTATAAATTAAACTGAAAATAATTCAAACGTGATAGAACAGACTCCTGCCGATGCGAAATGTATGCATGTTGTGCAAGCAATAATTGCATTGTTGGCAATGTGCCAGCTCCGTGGAAACTTGGGTTTGGGACAAGGGTGTCGAGGTCGGAGTCGAGGTCTGAGTCTCGGAGTCGGAGTCAAGAACCGCCCGACTCCGAGCCCGTCACTCATTCTCTCAATCTCTCTTCTTGTCCGAAGAGAGCGCTGCCTAATCAAATGTGCATGAAATGTTGCTTCTCGGAAAGCTACGCTGCAGAAATATGTCGCTTGTTCGTAGTTTGATTCTCTCGACTGACGCGCATGCATAGCAAATACTGCTGCAGACTTTACCTAGAAGGTGAATGAAAGGAGAGGGAGAGAAGAGAGAGATTGAGAGAAAGGTAGAGAGATAGACAGAGAAGAGAGATAGAGATTGAGAGAAAGGGAGAGAAAGACAGAAAGGGAGAGAGAAAGAGAGAGAGAGGAGACAGAGAGACAGAAATAAAGAGTGAGAGAATGAAGCAAGATCCTTTCTGTCACTCTCTCTCGCTCTCTCTCTCTCTTTCTTTCTCGTTCTACTCTTTATCTTTCTATCTTTCACTCCCTTTCTCTCATCAAGCGAAAATTTATTGGCACTACCGTAATAGAAGGTAGAGAAGGGGGATGAAGCAGAATAAGGAAGTCGGGGGGGGGGGGGGGGGGGGAGGGGCGAAGTCGGGAGTTGGAGATTAGTTGGTTGTTGCATTGCTTTCCAATGCATGTGTGTGTGTGTGTGTGTGTGACTCACAACATTTTGTGCAAAGGCTGACCAACTGGCACAAAGAACTGTGCGAGAAGACGAGGCTAGAAACAGTGCTGCTGCCACTTAGATATATCTATGTCTGTATACATATGCGCAATTTCAATATATATATGTATGTACATACATACATATTTGTATATAATATAACATACTGACTTCTTCACAATCAGCATATATTGCATTAAAACTATTTTATCTCGCGCCAGAACCTACGAGCGACTCATTAAGTTTTCCAGTGGCTGCGCATGGTTGCCATTAAAAAAAATTATATTTGTGAAATCAAATTAAGGAGGGATCACGAACTATGGAATTGAAGGCAATATGTAAACGGATACAACTTACGTTTTTGGTCATATCTCTCTCTCTCCTCCACTCTCACTCTCTCTCTCTCTCTTTCTTTCTTCCACCCTCTTTCTCTCTCTCTCTCTCTCTCTGTTTAAGACACTGTATTGATTCGTGTTCTCTTACAAAGTAAGCGTACAAAATACTATTGTAATACAAAGTGGGTAGAGAGCGCTCTTGGACGAGGAAGTAAAGCAGCCATTAAAAATGAATGAGTACTTATATGACTGATTGACGGAGTAAACATACATACTACTTGCATGCGCGAGGAAATGACAGAAAAAGAAGAGAAGATAGAGAGAGAGAGAGGAGAGAGAGAGAAGATAGAGAGAAAGAAGAGAGAGAGTGAGATAGAGAAGATAGAGAGAGAGAGAGAAGAGAGAGAGATAGAGAGAGAGAGAGATAGAAGACTGAACAAGCTTGAATGGAGTCATCACGACAATTGTTTCTGAACATTCCATCAACATACCCAGCTTTCAGTATATTAATTTAATAAGGCAGCGAAGGAAAGGATTCAGCATAGTCACATCGGTGTCACCAATATATATTCGCGCAAGAAGCACCGGGTGACGAATATGGATAAAGTTTTGTGAGATCAGACCAGAGAGATAGAGAGCCAGCCGCACTTTTCTTTCAGAAGGGAATAGTGGAATAAAATATTAAGGATTTAAAATATAAATAAATTAATTAATTAATTAAATAAATATTAAAATACATTAATTAATTAATTAATGAATAATTTAATAAAAAAAATCGTACCTATCAACGGAATGAACGTCGACGTCGTCGGCATCTGATCGGAGACCATGAGCATGAGAATGGACATCGAGAGGAGGGTCGTGATGCCGAGCGAGACCTTCTCCTCGCGCATCCCGGACGCAGAGGATGTCCTGGAGAGAGATATGGAGAGAGAGAGAAAGAGAGAAGAGAGAGAGGGGGGGGGGAGAAGGGAGAGAGAGAGAGCGAGAGAGAGAGCGCGAGAGAGCGAGAGAGAGAGAGAGAGAGCGAGTAGTGTTACTGTAAGAGTGGTTAGAGAGGTCGATAAGAGAAAAGAATTTAAATTAAAAAAAAGTCAAACGCACGTGAAGAAGCCGACGATGGCGATGAGCGTAATGATCGAGGTCGGAATGATGAGATTGACAATGTAGAAGAGAGGCTTGCGTCTAGAGGAGCAACAAGATCAAATGGGGAGAACTGAGACCTGAGGGGGCTCCATAGGCGACCCCCGACTTAGACTCCATAGGATCTCAATTGACGGCTCTCTGTGGATAATAGCCCCCTCCCCCCAGAGGCGACGCCCCCCCTCTGGGGCCATTCAGGCTCTCCCCATGCTGATCTGCCCTCATAAAACTCGTGACTTCATTGATTGATCGATTTACTTGCATAAGAAATCATAGTTATTAGAATGATTAATCATGGTTATCAAACTCCCAGCGATGCTATCATTAGCTACGCCAATTTCCACAAAGTATTTATTGCTAGATGATACGATGCATGTAGAAACCGCCGGTGCAAATTCTGCTTGATTTTCAGCGTCAAAATATTTTATGTATTATTCCTTGGATTCATTATTCATATTTGTAATAGCTATCAGCCGCCGTAGTAAAGTGTCATGTTTTCGGGTGAGAACACGGGGTAATGTAACTGAGCTGAAAACCGAGAAAACGACAGTTTACTACGGCGGCAGGAGTGAAAAAGTGAGAGGAAGAGAGAGAGAGAGAGAGAGAGAGAGAGAGAGGGAAAGAAATCATCCCCAACCTGAGATGCAGAGTCAGCTGCAGAAGCGTGTACTTGCTCGGGCAGCACTTGTACTTCACTTCGGTGCGCAGCACTGAAGAATGGAACATGAGGGCAAGGAGAGAAATGGGCAGAGAAAAAGAGAGATAGTGAGAGAGAGATAGGGAGACAGAGAAAAAGAAAGAGAGAGAGAAAGAGAGAGAGAGGTAAAAAGAAAGCACGAGAGAGAGAGAGAGAGAGAGAGAAAGTACGAGGGAGAGAGTGAGAGAGTGAGAGAGAGAGAAAGTACGAGGGAGAGAGAGAAAAAGTACGAGGGAGAGAGTGAGAGAGAGAGAGAAAGTACGAGGGAGAGAGAGAATGAGAGAGAGTGAGAGACAGAGAAAGTTCAAGGGAGAGAGTGAGAGAGAGAGTGAGAGAGAGAGAAAGTAAGAGAGAGAGAGGGAGAGCGAGAAGTTAGACAAACCTCTTGTATCGAGAATGAACCATCCTTCGTTCTCGAGGTAGTTGCTCGTGCCGATCTTGTGCGAGTACGGGAAGTAGTCGATGCCCATCTGGTCGTAGGTCCACGACGAGAACGTCATGGTGCATTCCTGGGGAGAGGGCAGAGAGAGAGAGAGAGAGAGAGAGAGAGGGAGGGAGAGAGAGAGAGTAAGAGAGAGAGAGAGAATGGGAGAGAGAGTGGGAGAGAGAGAGAGAGAGAATGGGAGAGAGCGGCGAATAAGAGAGGTAGAGAGTCGCCAATAATTCCTGACATTTCTAGATTGATTGTGTTTCGATTTACTTATGATAGGCACTGCATAAGAAGGTATTGCGAGAAAGAAGGACAATAACGACGTCGTTTTCTTAATGAAATATCAACAACAAACAGTTGACATGTAGAGAGTGCAAAAGGGGACTGAGAAAATGAATTTGAATTTGAATTTCCCGCCTAACAATAAATCACCTACATACATACCTGCACATCAAAGGGGAAGAAGCGCAGGTTGAGCAAGCAAGAAAATTTGTAGATGGTCGGATAGAGCAGCTCGATGAGCGCAGCGCGCCTCTTACGCTCTGTCGTCACCTTACAATTAGTAAGTAAATTATATTTCAATAATTATTTTTAGTGCGTCACGGAGAGACATTTTTAGTGTGCCGTGTTAAGAGCGATCTTTCGATTCTGTCATTTATTAGACGAAACTATCGATTGAACAATATTTACCTTAGCGTTCAGCAGACGCCGCGTGTCGTCGTCCTTCATGACGAGGCTAAGAAAATAAATTTGTATCATTTTCTTTTCTGTCTCCCTTTCTCTCTCTCTCTCTCTCTCTCTCTCTCTCTCTCTCTCTTACTCTCGCTCTCCCCCATTTTCTAGCCGCTTCATTTCTTCGCATGAGGACAGCAAGCTCACGGTCAGCGAATTCTAGTTTGATTACGGGGACCGGGAAGTTCATGATGACAGCCTTTATTGTCAGTCTCTCTCTCTCTCTCTTTCTCTCTCTCTCTATCTCTCTTTCTTTCTCTCTCTTTTCTGGTATCGTTTCTGGTATCTTTTCGGATATCCTTGATGGCCACCCACCCACCTGAGATGCACCTCGAAAAGAGAAGAACAGGGGCAACAAGGGAGAACTTTTCTCCATCCATCAACAGGAACACCCCCCCCCCCCTCCTTTCGAAGATTCTGTGCTTCATTTGATGAAAACGCCAAGTAATCATGTCAGGGGCGGCGAGAGAAAGAGAGAGAAAGAGGGATTGAGACGGTGAGAGAGAGAGAGAAAGAGAGAGAGAGAGAGAGAGAGAGAGAGAAAGACTGTGAGAATGAGAGAGACGGAGAGAGAGAATCCCTGGCCATTCGACGGAAACAAGACAACAAAAAACAATAAAAGTAGATTAAGAGAAGAGAAACGGGCCAGTTTTACGAGGGTGAAAGAGAGCGAAGGTGAGAGAGAGTGCGAGAGAGAACGAGGAAGAATGCAGAGAAAACGAGAAAGAGAGAGAGAGCGCGTATTAAGAGACAGAGAGAGAAGAGGGAGAGAGAGGGAGTGAGAAAGATAGCAAAGAAGGTGAGAAAAAGAGATGTGGGGAAGGGGAAAGACAAAAGTGTTCTCAAGGCAATGCAATCTTCAGTGCACTGCATTGACACATACATACATACATACTTCATGAAGAAGTCATAGGAAAAGAATCGTAAACATCTCTTCAAAGGTAACGGTAAATGGGCTAAACTCATATTCATTTCGCTATAACTCTCGGCAACTTTCTCCGCCTTCTCCCGGAATCGAACCCCGACGCTGTTCCTTCACACATGCGGCCACTTCGCACTAGGCCATCTCAACCCCTCACCGAGTTCCCGACTAACGAGTTGTAGAGCGTCGTGTCAGGCAGCCAGATCGTGTCGTACGGCAGGCGCAGCTCGGTGATGTTGTTGTAGTCGTCCGGGTTCCAGTAGAGAAACTCGTCATACCAGCGCTGCAGTTTTAAAAGTAAATTATTATTATAATCACATTTCAATATTTCAAAATTCTTTTCCACATTTCAAAAATTTCAAACCATATTGAATAATCGAAAAACGATTGCATCTCTTCAAAAATGTGTCGCAATTTAGTGAATGGCATTCATCAAATTTACATGTTTCTTTATCTTAAAAGTTTCGTAAAATTGAATGCTTCTACGGTCCAGTTGGGAGGGGGGGGGGAGTCCTTAACTTTGGTCATGTATAAACTTTGTTCAATTATTCTGCAAAAGCAAGAACGGACGGTGGGACGTGGAAGAGCAGAAGGTAAAAAGGAAAAGAAGAAGAAGAAGTAAAAGAAAACAATTAGAACTAGAAAACACCAACCTCGATAATCCACGCGTTTAGCAGGATGTACTGTTGCGGTTCGTTCTGCAATGGGTAGGTAGGAGGAATTGGCAAGAGAAAGAAAGAAAGAGAGAGAGAGAGAGAGAGTGAGAGAGAAATAGAGAGAAAGTAAGAGAGAGAGAGAGAGACAGAGTGCTAGAGAGCGAGGGACAGACAGAGAGAACGTGTTAGAGAGGGACACAGACAGAGATCGAGAGAGCTGGCGAGAGGGAGAGAGAGAGAGAGAGAAAGAAAGAAGAGAGGCAGAATGACAGATAGTGAGAACGAGAGAGAGAGAGAGAGAGAGAGAGAGAGAGAGAGAAGAAGATGAAGAGTGCGAACGAAGCCATAGAAAGAGAGGTTTCATCGAGATCTCGCCGGACAACTTTTTTGATTCTCTCTCTCTCTCTCTCTCTCTCTCTCTCTCTTGTTGACTTTTCAGGAGCCCGTACTTTTCTTTGCTCCACTTTTATTCAATTACTCTCGCTTTTGTGTCACCATCATAGGTTTTCTTTATTATTATTCATATTAAGTTGCTTAAGAGAGACTTTCTTAAGAGAGGAACTACTCATTATATCACAACAAAAAAAAAAACACGTAAAAGAAAAACAAATCATTTCTCAGTTCTTCTCAAGAATGAGATTTTTTTCTTACCTTGACTCTTCTCTTTCTCTTCATCTCTGGCCAAATAGAGACTACGTTATGAAGCAAAGTTATGCCATAATTATGATTGAAGCCGAATGAACAATAAAAAAACAACTAAATAAGTAATATAATAAATAAATAAACAAAAAAAGTACCAGCTCGAGAATCTGATAGAGATCCATGGAGAAGGAGACGTTGATCGGCTTGGAGTTGTCCCAGATCGGCTTGGCCTTCTTGTCGTACTTGTCCAGCAGATCTTGCACCAGCTTAATCTGCATCGGAATCGCACCGGCGACTGAAGAAGGTGTTTTTATTATTATTTTGTATTTAATTTCATTTAATCATTTAAAAAAAAGCTTTACAAAACTACTAAACAAACTAAGGAAATGACACTCTCAAAAACACAAAAAGAATACATTGATATAAAATTAAAATTTATGACAGCAAACAAACACTTCATTCGCGCCTGCTGATGCAAGCTGTTATTTTTACTTATTTATTTTGTCTTTATAATAATTTAAATAAACAAAACAAACGTGCATGAAATGAATCGAAACAAAATTATTTTAGGGGAAAAGAAATGGAAAAAATACATTTCGAAATAATTGCCGGGAGGAAGGAAGCAGCGGCAGCATCATACGCCGGTTAGTACTCAATTGTTAGTGCCTCGAACCTTTCAGTGTCTGACCTTGAAGTGCCATCGCATGCAGAAGCAGCAAGGAGGACAAGAGAAGCTCCATCGTCGTCGTTGTCGGTGGTGTCCGGGCGGTGTAGTGTTGTAGGCGGCCACCGAAGTGTCCGGGCGGGGTAGAGGCAGGTATGGCCTCTTCTTGGCCCAACCACGCTCCAGAGGATAATAGATGCCTCAGGGTAGAGGGTGAGAGGGAAAAGAGTGAGAGAAAAAAGAAAGAGAGAGGTTAGACTGCAAAAGAACAGCCGAGCCGAGCCAAGTACCACAAGTCCTGTCGCCAATCGCTCAAATGGACTTCTGTGGTGGTCCTGGCGGGAGAGGGACAACGAGAGAGTACGGTAGAGGTGGAGACGTGCTAGAGAGAAAGAGAGAAAGAGAGAGAGAGAGAGACGGAGCACTAGAAGAAGCGCATGCCGTTGCGCATACTGCCTAGTACAGTGAATTCACACTGAACTTGGTCCGCGCGTGGTCTGCAACAGTGAAATTTTTTAAAGGAGATTATAGTTAGCAGGCAACATTCGAACGATCTGACTTAAGACGAGTTCCATTTCGGAAAATGTTCCATATGCGTCGCGAAGAGGGTGAAAGATAATGATAGTAGAGTGAGAGAGAGAGAGTGAGAGAGAGTGAGAGAGAGAAGGGAGAGAGAGAGAGAGAGTAAGAAAGAAAGAGAGCGAGAGAGAAAGATTAGAGACAGAAGGAGCGAGAGAGAGAGAGAACTAATTTGCAACATGAAAACCACACCCAAACATGTATGGATATTTGCCGTGAATCATGCTTGCAGTCTTACAAATTGTGATGAGTGGATGTTTTCGTTAAATCTTTAAATTATTTAACATTTTTTTCAATGTTTAGTGTTTTTCGCGTAATTCCACGAATGTTCTTTGTTTATTCTTCCCGCTTTTGTCGCTTCGTCGAATCAATCAACTCTTTTGGTGCACATGTCGACGATTTTTCGCTTTTATTCCTTCCCTCTCTCTCTATTTCTTTATTTCTCTCTCTCTCTCTTACATCTTTCTCTTTCTCTTTCTCTCTCTCACTCTTTCTCTGTCTTTATTTCTTTCTCCTTTTCTCTTCTCTCTTTCTCTCTCTCTCTCTCTCGTTCACTCTATTTCTCTTTCTTTCTTTTTTTCTCTCGCTCCTTTCTGACTTTGACGAGGCGACACGTACTAGCATGATGAAGCCGTTCGGATGGCGTTACAAATACGGAAAGAAGAGGCAAGGCGAAAAATAGGAAACCTCTTCGCGTGGCAATAGCAATGGCGTCAGAGTCGTATAAAAAGAGAGAGAGAGAGAGAGAGAGAGAGAGAGAGAGAGAGAGAGCTGGAAAGGGGAGAGAGCACGTGAAAGAAGAGAGAAAGTGAGAGAAAAGGATTGAGAGGTTGAGACAGAGAGAGAGAGAGTGACTGGTTAGAAGGATTGAGAGGTAGATGGAGATAAAGAGTGTAAGAGAGAGAGAACACGAGTAGAAAGAGTTCGGAAAAGGCTGAAATAAATGAAGAGAGATATTTCGAACATGAGCATGCTTACCTCACTCTGCTTGGCAAGCGAGACAGCGTGAACTATTGCCTATGTATATTGTTTTCGAAGAGGTCTCTGTCTCTCTGTCTCCTAAAGTGACAAACGTCCACGAAGTGTCATATCAAGCATGTCACAAAAAGAGAGGGAGTTTCGAATGAACAATAAGCTAAAGAACGCGAGTTCAGTGTCTCCTTTTTTCTGCAATGTCCAGCTATAATATTTTAGTTCGTAGACATGACTAATTGTAAGTAATAACTGTAGTATCTGTAATAGTAACAGCAATATTCGAAGCAATTCGAGCGCGAAAAGTTACGAAGGCCACATTTTGGTCGAATTTCCTCAGTTTTTTTATCGACTCTGATAAATAAGACAAATGGAGAGACAGTATGGAGAAGATTGGAGAGATTACGATAGTGAGAAATAACGAGAGAGCGAGAGAGAATACATAGAGAGATAGAGATGGAGAAAGAATGGCAGACAAGGGCAAGGAAGAGAGAGAGAGAGAAAGGAGTTACGAGATGCTGATTGTATTGAGGGGGAGTTCAGCGGAAAGGGTGGGGGGGGGAGGTCTTGTCACTAAATACAGCCTCAGCGTCTCAATTCTGGCGTGACAAAGTACAAAGTGAAGAGTACATGAACGGACGACGCTGAAGAAAGGAAACGAAAGCAGTGGAATGGAAGAAAAAGAGAGGAAGTTATATCAAATTAAAAAAAAATTTACATACGTACATACATACATATATGCCATCGTTCGAAAGTCGAATTGTAACAATAAGTATGGCTTTTACTGTTCTGCACGTAAATCGCACTCTATGTATGTACATAACGTATGTACACATATTTCATAATTCGTTCTCTGTTTTACGCGGTATTCATGTTGTTTGGCATCTTGATAGAGAGAGAGAGAGAGAGAGAGAGAGAGAGATAGAGAGAGAGAGAGGGAGATGCATGCGCAAGCAACGGGAAAAGTAAAGAAGACAACTGAAGCTGAGTACTTGGACCTGGTTTAAAAAAGTGGAAAGTTGGGGTGAGATAAAAGTCGAGTGCCAAACAGTGTGCCCTTCCTTCGACGCTCGTATATGGGAATCGAGTAGTCATACCATACAGCCCAAAAGCGAGCGGAGACTGTTTTGCCGCTCTCCACCCATAGCCATCCGGCTCTCCTCCGGTGCATGCGGCCTTCCGGGCGGTGTCAAGTATGGACGAGATACAAGGGGGGGGGGGTGAGATTTAGACGAACAGAGAGAGAGAGAAAGGGAGAACGGTATATATTTGGAGAGAGAGGGTGAGAAGTAAATGTGGAGTGAGAGAGACAGAGAGACAGAGAGAGAGAGAGATATAAATGTGGAATGAGAGGGAGAGAGAGCAGAATGAGTCTCATACGAAAATATGCCATAGTGTAAGAAAGATTATTGTTTACGACATTGAAAATGCAACAGCGCGTTTAGACAATGAAGATGGTTTTTTTTGGTGGTTGCCGACAATTTTTACACATCTTTAACCTAGTAATTCATGATTATTATAAACATAATAAAAACATAAGGATGGTTTTCTAGAGCGCGACAACATATCATATGCTATTTATTACGAAATCAAACATCAAACGTCAAACATCACGTGAAAAACAAAACGAATGCACTATTTAAACAGCGGTTTTTTAGTATAATATTTCACAAGTTGCGCTGAAGGCAGCGCGATTAAAAATTGAATTATTTTTTTTAAAGAAAATGTTTTAATGACGCTTTCTAAAGAATACTTATAGAATAGTATAATCGTCGCTATTTCCACTTCAGACGTGGTTAGTTTGCGGGCAGTCCAACAGGGCAAGCAAGATTCTCTGCAGCGGTGAGTTAAGCGATGTCCACAGACCTCCTAGCAGGCATCCATAACTACATATCTCTCTCCCTGTAAAAGTCGGCATTGTTCCTTATTTTCGTGGGGGGGGGGGAGTTCCTCGTATTGTCTCTGCCGTCTCCCCCTCTCTCTATCTTTCTCTCTCTTCCTCTCTCTTTTGTTCTCTCAATATCTGCTTCTCTCTCTCTCTCTTTCTGAAGTTCATTAGAATTCATCTACACTTTAGTATGCAAGCGACTTCTCAGAGAAGTGGAAATATGAAGAGAGAGCAAGAATTTTTAAACGTTCGCTGACGCAAAATGCAGTCGACGAGAAGAATAAATATAAATTTATTAGAATAGATTCCTAATGAGCATGTTCAAAGCATTACTTTCTTTTCTGTTCAAGCTCACATATTTGAAAAATATTTGAAGGCGAATCGTCCCGAGAGAAGAAGCGACATTCGAAGTATTTTATTAACAATTCTATAAAGGCATCAAATTTCGTGAGCCAAATTCAGGTCTTAATCTAAAGCAAGATAATAGCGGCTCAGTTTTGTTTAACATGATTATACAAAGGGGTAGACACAGTTGACAAGATGATTACAGTATGAGAGTCGGATCTGTGATGCCTAAATGATACGGTAACACTATAAATGATAAATGAGAGAGAGAGAGTGCGCGAGAGAGATGGAGAGCAAGAGCGAGAGAGAGAGAGAGAGAGAGAGAGGGAGTAGGTGTCCTGCTCTGGCGCACGTGCAGGTGGTGCAGAGCCAACTGCGGATATGGTGCCCCGCTCCCGCCCGGGGCAGGGCGGGGGCGTGATCGAGGCGGGGCAAGGCTCATTCATTTTTTTTATCGCCGCAGCTCTCTTTCTCTCATTCTCTTTCTCTCTTTCTCTCTCTTTGTATCTTTCTTTCTCTCTCTCTCTCTATCTCACTCTCTCTCTCGCTCTCTCTTTCTCTATCTCTCTCCCTCTCTCTTTCTCCTTCTCTCCTTCCCATATCCACGTAATCAACAGTTCTCTCTCTCTCTTTAATATTTAAAAGCGTTTCAATCTTTTTATTCTCAATGTATCCACCTTGCTTTCCATTTGTTTCTCTCTCTCTCCAGAGCCATGTCTTCGTTTGTGCTTCTTTCGCTCAATTTATTTCTTTTCTCTTCCTTTCCTATTCTATCCCTCTCTTTCTCCCTCGCCCTCTCTCAATCTCTCTCCGTCTCACTTTCTCTCTCCCTCTCTTTCTTTCTCTCTCACTCTCTCTCTCTCCTTCGCCCTCTCTCTTTCACTCCATCTCTCTTGTTCCATTTTCCATCACTCGCCGAGATCGTCTGGCATGCATGAGCCTTTCGTTCGGTGTGACAAGTGCACATCAGGTACGGCCACGGAGTCCCGTGAGTTAGGGATAGAAAGAGAGAGAGAGAGAGAGAGAGAGAGAGAGAGAGAGATAGAGAGAGAGATAGAGAGAAAGAGGGAGGGAGAGAGATGGAGAGAGAGAGAGAGAAAGAGACACACACAGAAGGATAATGCAACTGAAAGAGAGAAGTATACTGACACAGAGAGGGAGAGATAACGAGCGAGAGAGAGAGAGAGAGAGAGAGAGAGAGAGAGAGAGAGAGAAGATAAAGAAAAAGGGAGAACGAGACAGGGCACAAAATATAGTGAAATGAAAGATGAGACAGTGGTGGCAGAAAAGGAGTTCTAGGAAGATTGAAGAAAGGAGGGAGAGAGAGATAACGAGAAGTTAGAAATAGAGAGAACGGAGAGAGTGAACGAGAAGTTAGAGATAGAGAGAAAGGAGAGAGAGAACGAGAAGTTAGAGATAGAGAGAAAGGAGAGAAACAAAAGGCACTTGATTGAATGAATAGCCTGGAAAATGAAATGGCAAAAGGGAGTTGAAACAGAAAAAAAAGAAAAGGACGACAAGACCAGGAGAGACCGAGAAAAAAGAAAGAAAGGAAAAAAAATCGCCAACAGCCATTTCTCCTCGGCCCATGAATACGTGATAAGCGGAGAATGGAGGAGAGCTTGCAGAGGTGGTTGAAAAAAAAAGAAGAAAAACGAAAAAAGGACAAAATCATGTTGAATTTGTGGAATTAATTGAATTTTTTTGTGTATTAAATTGAATACGTCGAATTAATCGAATTATGGAAATGGCCGGAATTTTGTCCGATTTTTTTTCATTTATTCTTATAATTAGGATACTGTAGAAGACGTCTGGGGTTGATGCACCCGGGGCGTCCTCAAAGTGTAAACAGAGACACTTTTTTCATCTAGCGATGAGAGATCAAAGAAGACGGTCAGAGAAAAAAAGAGACAGCTTGCTAATTAAAGTACGTGAGAGAGCGAACGATTTGAAATATACGCGTCTAGACAACGAATTTGTCTTGCGAACGAACTTTCCATCGATGCTAGGAGACAATTCAAGGCCATATAATGTTTGGATTCGCAAAGTTACGTGAACTCTTTCGTCGGATAGTTCCGTTAATGATATCTTTACTTAGTTAGTCATTGAGACATTTTCTTAATATGAATTGTATTTGACAACAAAAAAATGTTTGCCCAAGCAATGGACACGACTAACTATCAGTGCGATTTGAGGAACTACTAATGCTAATGGTGAGGAAAAAAAACGTGTCAATTTTTGCGTCTAATTTTTATTGTTCGAATTATCATTTTGAGGATATATGTCTGAAGTAATAAAAGTTACTGTCAGTAAGATCGTAAAACAGCTGAAAATAACGACAGCACTTTTTGTGTGTTTTTCCGTCCCGAGACAGTAGAATTAGAAAATTAGTAGCTTATTAGTGCGGAATTTCATCCATCAGAGATAAAGCACATCAAGTGGCCAATGTGGACATTAGGAAAAATAATTCTGAGGAAAAGCATGGTTATGGTTTTGAGATAAGAGGTGCGGAGAGAAAGAGATGGAGGGAGCTAGAGAGAGAGGGAGAAAGAGAGAGAGAGAGAGAGGGATAGAGGGTGAGAGAGAGAGAGATAGATAGAGAGAGAGAGCAAAATGAGTTTACATATCATGTACAGCATGAGCAGTTGTTGTTCACAATCTCAACAATAGTGTGTAAGAAGCATGTATACATATTTATGTATTACGACTGACAGATCCATTTCATAGACGACAAATAACCAACAGTGCTTCTCCCTCTTTCTCTCTCACGTACTTTCTCTCTCTCTCTTCCCCTCTCTATCTCTCTCTCTCTCTTCCACTCTCTCAATTTCTCTCTCTCTCTCCCTCTCTCTTTACACAGAATGTCCCAAGGCATGTATACAATGTTTGTCATTTGATACTTTTTCTTTACTACTATCTTGAATTGCCAAACAAATTGCGATGAGCGAAAGTATTTACGCGAGAAAAGCAAGCATACACCAAAGTTCGTGGGATGCTCCAGTCGGCAAACAATGCTCCCCAAGGTGTTGTAGGGAAGGGAATCATTGAGAGATTGGAAGTAGTAGAAAGAAAGAGAGAGAAAGAACTAGAGCAAGAGCGAGTTAAAAAGAGAGGTAGAGTAAGAGAGGGAAAGAGAGAGAGAGAAGAGAAAGAGAGAGAGAAGAGAGAGCGAGCGAGCGAGCGAGAGTGAGAGAGAGAGACTAGAGAGAGAGAGAAAGAGACGAGAGAGAGGGAGAGAGAGAAAGAGAGAGAGAGAGAGAGAGAGAGAGAGAGAGAAAGAACAAGGTGGTTCTTGGTTTTTCTCCTCATGAGGTTTCTGTCTAGGTCAGGAAATGAAGCGAAATTGCGAAGCGTGCCCAACAACGGAAGAAGAAGAGTCTTTGCCACTCAAGAGCGGCCACCCACCAGAAAAAGCGGCAGGCTCCGGGCAAGTTGCAAAAGGGGAGCAGCCTGAGGGCACTTTTACTGTCTTCCTCTCTCTCTCTCTCTCTCTCTGTTTCTCTCTCTCTCTCTGTCTCTCTCTCTCTCTCTTCTGTCTCTGCCTCTCCTCTCTCATAATCTCTCTGCCGATGCCTTTCTCACTCTCTCAGCCATCAAAGTTTTGTTCTTTTTTTTTTAGAGAAGAGACAAAGAAGAGGAGAATCATCTCAGTATTAATGGAAATTTAATTCGACAAAAGATAAAAAAAATTATCATAAATACGTGCAAAAGCAATCAGTGAAAAATCAATCGGCCCGTGATAAGTGTTATGGAACATTGCAACTTTGAACGACGGGTGGGCGAGCTCGTGAGTGATCGTAAGAGAAAGAAGGCGAGTGAGATACAGAGAAATAGTAAGAGAGAGTGAGAGAGAGACTGAGAGAGAGAGTTAGAGAGAGACACACACACAGAGAGAGGCAGAGAG
>CALZFC010000248.1:7935000-7937500 GCA_945643635.1 Allodiplogaster sudhausi
GAGAATTTTCGAAAACTGCAAGACCGCTGTAGCTGCCTTTCGGACGTAATGAAAATAATAAATATGACATATGAGGTCATTCAAAGTATTTGAACTAAAAATAAGCTTAACGATTCATGAAACTCACAAAATTTATTTGATTTTCTTTTCCGAATGTTGTAGTCACATCTGTTAGAACTTCTCACTCTAAATAAATAGCGCGAATTCAAAATAGGCTTTTCAGCTCCTTAAAGGTTATAGTCCCTCTGATGATAATTGCATATTTATTCTATAGGAACATACCTTCTGGCAGAGGTAAGCAAAAAAATCTGTTATTAATTGTTCAGTGTTACCAAATTAGACACGCATTCTTTAAAAACTGCAAAAGTTGCAACGCCAAACACAAAGAACCTACGGCGCGTTCAATATAAATGAAAGAAGAAGAAAAAAGGCGATAAATATAGAAAACACAAAAGAATTATCACTGTTTAAAATGGAGATGAATAGAGAGAGAAAAAAACGAAATTGTAATTATAAAAGAAATAAAGAACGATCAACCAGGTGGATTTCACTCAACGCAAATTTACTTTAATGGCTAGCCAAAATATTATTCGCTCATGAAACTCCATTCCTCATTAGATAAAAAAAAGTAAATTACACAATGTGGCTCTGCTCATTTGCGCTCTTTCTTTCTTAAGCACAAATTGTTCGTTTAATGAATGCAGAGACCAAAAAAAACATAATAAATGTCACAGAATTAAGCATTTAAATGAGAATGACGCACGTTCAATGCAAAATAGCGCAGAAAATAACATTTAGAATAAATAAATCAATCTTAGAAGTGAAGTAGAATGGAGAGTTTCCAAGTGTTTGTGACGAGGCGTTCAAGACTTTGTTATTCGCCATTTTTTTTTGCTTCTTTCCCTCCCTCTCTCTCTCTGTCTGTCTCTCTTTTTCTCTCTCTCTCTCAAAATCTTTGCTATATTTCATGCGCAGAGTCGTCGATCTGGCTCTAGTTCTCTCACTTTCTCAACAACTCTCATTCTTTTGGACCTCTCTCATTCTTTCTCTCCCTCGTTTCCTCTGTTTCTCTCTCTCTCTCTCTCTCTCTCTCTTCTTTATGTATTTCTCTCTCTCCTCCTCCTATTCCTCAAGACGTAACCCCTTGGGGGATTCCGAGTGACACATGCAGTGTCTGGTCTTTAGAGAGAGAGAGAGAGAGAGAGAGAGAGAGAGAGAGAGAGAGAAAGAGAGAGATGGAGAAAGAGAGAGAGTAGTTAGTATAAGAGGCATGAGTGCATGACGATAAAGCAAGAACGAGTTAGTTACGTTTCAACCGTTTTCAAACGCCCACATATAGCCAAAACCGATATAAGAATGGCAGCAAATATATTTTGATCGCTTTTGGTTTTTGCTTTTTCTCCTAATTATTTATTGTCCTAACGACAAGAGAAAAATTTTTTAGACGAGTACAGCGTCTTTCGCAAAAAAAAACAATGACATAAAAAAATGGCATATAAAGTAGAGACGCTCATGAAATGCGCCTTACGAGATTATTCGGGGTGTTTTAAAGTTGTTAAACTCCCTGAAGGTTGCGAAATGCAGCGGTGAAACAAGAAAGAATTATCTTTTTTAAATATTTATCTAAATAAGTGTAGAAAGAGAAAGCAACAACGTGGCAATTAATACTGAATATATATATATTTTTTAAATCTGTTTGCCCGCCAGTATAGTCTGACAGGTGTTGTTTGAATTCGTGCAATGAAATTGCAATTCTAATTTGCATAAAATTCATCCAAAAGTTTCAAAATGTAGAATATAAGAGTATAAAATCAAAAAATTAAAAGGTTGTCTAAAATATTGACGCAAATAAATGCAGAACGGTAAAAAAGAGCCAGCATATTCAAGCAATGAAGGACGGTTCATAAATTTTCTTTGTCTATTTGGATAGGGATTCAATGGATCTCATTTTCTTTCTCTCGCTGTCTCGCTATATCTCTTCTTTTCCATCCCTTCTTTTCTCACTCGCTCTCTCGCTATATCTCTCTTTTTCTTCCTCTCTTCCTCACTATCATCTCTCATTCTCTCTTACTCTCTCTCTTACTCGCTCTCTCTCTCTCTCTCTCTCTCGCTCTCTCTTCGTTCTCTTTCGATACTTGTGCTTTCTAAAGAGCAGAAAAGAACTGCTTTTGTCATGAATGAATGAGTTGTACTTCTTAGAATCGGTCACTTTTTATGCCACGCGATACTTCCGACATTAAAAAGAGCAAGAACTGAATGGCGGAAATATATAAGGATAGAAAAGGAGAGCGACAAAGAAGGAAAGTGAGAGGGAGAGAGAGCGTGAGCCAGAGAAGAGAGAAGACGGAAAAGAGAGAAAGTGAGGAGAGAAGGAAAGAGAGTGAGGAGAGAAGCGAGGAGAGAGAAGAGAGAAAGAGAGAAAGAAAGAAAGAGTGAGAGAGAGAGGGAGAGAGAGAAAGAGACAAAAAGAGAAGGAGAGAGAGAGAGAAATAGAGAGATA